>VWZE01012614.1:935-13705 GCA_013396675.1 Eubucco bourcierii
ACACACAGAGACACACACAGAGACACACACACAGAGACACACACAGGCACATAGAGACACACAGACACACACAGAGACACAGAGACAGACACACACAAGCACACAGAGACACACGGACACACACAGAGACATAGACACACAGAGACATGGACACACACAGACAGAAACACACACAGACACACAGAGACACACACAGAGACACAGAGACACACACACAGACATACACAGACACACACACAGGCACGCAGAGAGACACACAGACACACACACAGACACGCAGACAGACAGACACACAGACACACACACAGACACACACAAAACCCAACCCTTGTGGGACTTGTAAGCTGAGTAAATAATGATAGCGTTGGAAAGCATCCTGTATTTACAGTATGATACCACATATTTACTGCTTCTGCTTCAGAGGGCAATGCTCCAGGAATTTTACAAGGGGAGTTTTCTCTGACTTGGCATCAATGTTGTGGGGACAGAAAATTTACACTTTCCAAGCTCACCTGGAAGTGAGCTCCAAAGCTGACAGCACTCTCAAGCCCACCAACAATTCATGCACTTCCCCTTCTGCAGGCCAATTTGCTGGGTGGGTTTTCAACATTGAGCAGCCCTGAGGAGAGGGACTTGGGGGTGCTGGTGGAGGAGAAGCTCAGTGTGAGCTGTCAGTGTGCTCTGGCAGCCCAGAGAGCAACCAGAGCCTGGGCTGCAGCAAGAGCAGTGTGGGCAGCAGGGTGAGGGAAGTGATCCTACCCCTCTGCTCCCCACTGCTGAGACCCCACCTGGAGTGCTGCATCCAGTGCTGGAGCCCCTGGGACAAGAGGGATGTGGAGGTGCTGGAAGGTGTCCAGAGAGGGGCCACAAGGATGAGCAGAGGGCTGGAGCTGCTCTGCTGTGAGGAGAGACTGAGGGTGTTTGGGCTGTGCAGTCTGGAGAGGAGAAGGCTCCCAGGTGACCTTCTTGTGGCCTTGCAGTATCTGAAGTGGACTACAAGAGAGCTGGGGAGGGACTTTTTAGGCTGTCAGGGAGTGACAGGACTGGGGGGAAGGGAACAAAGCTAGAAATGGGTAGGGTCAGAATGGAGGTTAGGAAGAATTTGTTCAGCATGAGAGTGGTGAGAGCCTGGCAGGGGTTGTTCAGGGAGGTGGTGGAAGTCTCATGCCTGAAAGTATTTAAGGTCAGGCTGGATGAGGCTGTGGGCAGCCTGATCTAGTGTGAGGTGTCCCTGGCCATGGCAGGGTGGTTGGAGCTGGATGATCCTTGGGGTCCCTTCCAACCCTGACTGATTCTATCATTCTATCATTCTATGATTCTATGACTCTATGATTCTCTGACTCTATGATTCTATGATTCTGTGATCCTATGATTCTGCTTCCCCTTTTGCAGGCCAATTTGCTGGGTGGTTTTCCACCATGAAAAAGCAAATCAATTTGATTAGTGCATAAAAAAGCAAACTTCCAATATGGTCAATGAAGTGTGGAGACTTCTCCACTAGGTTGTAACTCCCTGCAAGTTCTTTTCAGGAGTTTTTTGTAGATGAGCTCTTTTCGCAGAATCATTGTTGGGGATAAAGCTGAGTGAGAGCAGAGCTCAGGCTTTTGTGTTTGCTTGACTTCTGCTGCTGGGGAGCTGGCAGAGCCTGGCAGAGCTGCTGGCAGCTTGCTCAAAAAGCACTGATTTTATTTATGCCAATGAACTTGTCAGTCCTGAGGACAGCTCAATCCTTTGATCATGGTTCATGCTTTTATTCTTCCCATGTTTCTGCACTGTTAGGCACTGAAAAGGGGAGAAAAACTCAGGTGGGACGTTGAAGGAAGAGAAATCCTCCTTCTGGAGAGTTGTTTTTGTTTGGGGTTTTCACAGAATCACAGAGTTAAGCAGGTTGGAAAATACTTTCAAGATCATTGAGTCCAACCTATCACCTAACACCTTCTAATTAACTCAGCCCTGGCACCAAGTGCCTCTTGCAGTCTCCTCTTAAACTCCTCCAGGTATGGGCACTCCACCACCTCCCTGGGCAGCCCATTCCAATGCCAGTCACTCTTGCTGGGAAGAACTTCCTCCTAACATCCAGCCTGACCTTGCCCTGGCACAGCTTGAGGCTGTGTCCTCTTGTTGCTTTTATAGAATCACAAAGCTGATCTTGTGTGTGGGAACCTACAACCTTGATGTTGAAAATATCATATAATGGTCAGGGTTGGAAGGGACCTTAAGGATCATCTAGTTCCAACCCTTCCCACCAGTTCAGGTTGCCCAGACCCCCATACCCAGCCTGGCCTTAAAAACTTCCAGGGATGTGATTTCCATCACCTCTTTGAGCAACCTGTTCCAGTGTCTCACCCTGTTCACTGGAAAGAATTCCTGATCTCCAGTCTCAATCTCCCTCAAGCCTCAATCCATTGCTCCTCATCCTATCACTACAAGCCCTTGTAGAAAGTCTTCCTTCCTTGGTGTTTGGTGCTTGGTGCTTTGCTCCCTCAATCCATTGCTCATCATCCTATCACAGGTCCTTGTAGAAAGTCTTCTTTCATTGTTGTTTGGTGCTTGGTGCTTTGTTCCCTCAATCCATTCCCTCTCATGCTATCACAAGTCCTTGTACAAAGTCTTTCTTGGTGCTTTGCTCCCTCAATCCATTCCCTCTCATCCTATCACAAGTCCTTGTATAAAGTCTTCCTTGCTTGGTGTTTGGTGCTTTGCTCCCTCAATCCATTCCCTCTCATCCTATCACAAGTCCTTGTATAAAGTCTTCCTTGCTTGGTGTTTGGTGCTTTGCTCCCTCAATCCATTCCCTCTCATCCTATCACTACAAGCCCTTGTACAAAGTCTTCCTTCGTTGGTGTTTGGTGCTTGATGGTTTAAGTTCTGCCCTAGCACAGTGGTGCAGAATTTGTGCTGTAAAGGCTACAAGAAAGGATTCAAACTTAGAAGAGAGACTCCTTAGTGATTACTTGCAAATAGGAAAACTCTTAACTAAGATAAAACTATTCAGTGGATGTGCTTCTGCTCAGAGCCATCTCAACTGCTTCATTTTTGTGTTTGGAAAAGATCTTCTGCCATGAAAGGTAAAAGGGTTCTAGGGTTCTATAGATTATGATTTATACCATTTATACCATTGCAGACTTAAACCAGTTCAGATTTATACCATTCTTGTATTAAATACATGTGTGGAAGTGTATTTGCTTGCTGCAAAGATCTCCCTCTCAAGATTTTAACCTAGTTAGAAAGGAATAAAACTGTAGAATGTTCGAGCATGGGTTCCAAAGTCCACAGCCAAGATTTTGCTCCTCAAGCACTAATGCCTGAGGACAATGTTGATATTTTCCTGTAGGCTTCAGTTGCAGGCTGCTAACGGTGAGGCTTTTGTGGCAACAATTGCTTCTTGGATCATGGTCAGAAAAGCAAAGCAAGAGAATGGTAAAGAAGATACTGCCTACCTACTTGCCTCCTTGCCTCTGTTCCCCCTGCTGCTTTCAGGGCAATTTTAACATGTGTCTGCATTCCAGAATTTAGGGGAAAAGGAGCTGGGGGAGGGAAGTTAAAGCCTTTGGTGAATTTGACTGCATCCTGGTTCACAGAGAGCTCTGTCCCCATGGCTGCTCAGTGAATAATTGATGCCTGTGCTGAGCAAGGCTGGAAGGAGCCAGCAGTGCAGTGTCACATCCTCAGTTCACATAGAATCATAGAACCATAGAATCATAGAATGGTAAGGTTGGAAGGGACCTCAAGGATCATCTGGTTCCAACCCCCTACCATAGGCAGGGACACCTCCCACTAGCACAGGTCACTCAAGGCCTTATCCAACCTGGCCTTGAACACCTCCAGGGAGGGAGCAACCACAACCTCCCTGGGCAACCTGTGCCAGTGTTTCACCACCCTCACTGCAAACAACTTCCTCCTAACATCCAGTCTGAGTCTCCCCTCTGCCAGTTCAAACCCATTGCCCCTTGTCCTGTCATCACCAGAGCTTGTCAGTAGTCCCTTCCCAGCCTTCCTGTAGGCCCCCTTCAGATACTGGAAGGCTAACCAGGTTGGAAGAGACCTCCAAGCTCATCCAGGCCAACCTATCACCCAACCCCAGCCAATGAACATAGAAACACAGACCCTGCTCCTCCAAGGCTGAGCCCAAGAGTTCACTCCTGGGAATGCCAGCTCTTGCAAAGCAGGGCATGTCACTCTGGTCCTCTGGGCTGGGGAGGGGAAAGCTTTGCAGACAAGCCCAGTGGAACCATGTGCTGGGCTGCAGCAAGAGCAGCATGGCCATCAGGGCAAGGGAGGGGATTCTGTCTCTTTGCTCTGCTCTCCTCAGACCCCACCTGGAGTCCTGTGTGCAGTTCTAGAGCACGGTGTCCAGTGTCACCAGTGGGCTGGGGCAGGGAAGCTTTGCAGACAAGCCCAGTGCCACCATTCACTATCCACGTGTCAGACCGGTACTAGCATGTTACTGAGCCATCCGTGCCAATGGGTTTTGTAGCTTGGGGATTGTGGATGAATGAAGAAAATGGACTGAGATAAGTTAAAGAAGAGTTCAGAGCTGTCCCAAGACTTACAAATCCCACTGGTGATGTAAGGGAGCAGTACCAATCTCAAGTGACTTGTAGCTCATTGTCTTGCTGAGGCTTCTGAACCACAAGGCATAACCTGATCCATTCCAGCGATGGTGAGACAACTGAAAACCAGTTGTTTAGCCTGGCAGCTCCACCACTGGCAGTGGGAATTGCTAACCTGCTGCTTCTGCAACAAATCCATAGTCTCAGTACCCACTGCTGGATGCCTCCCAGCCCTGCCACTGCCACCGAGCCAAGTTTTCCATGGTCTTGCAGCTGAAGCTTTTTTAGCCTCAACTTCCTTTATTCAAATTCTTAAGCCTGTTTTAACCATCCTTGATCTGACCTGTCCATTGCCAGGTTCAGAAGTGCCTTGGAGCAGCATTACACAGCTGAGGGTGAGCCAGGAGAGTGGGCAAGGGGCATTTGCTTAGAGCTGGGGGATCCAGCCTTGGCCAGATGGCAGTTGGGGGTTTTGCTCCTTGATAACAGAGCCCTCAGGCTAGCAGACACTGAACATCCTTTCATCCTTCTGACTTCAAAGGGCTGCTCAGATCCGTGCAGAAACAGAGCTTTTAGTTAGATCTGTAATTGAAACAGCTCTGTTAAACTGACCTGCCTCAGCTTTTCTAAGTGCCTTGGCTGGAACCTTGCAGCAAATGAATCTGGTGCCTGCAGGTGCTGCGTGGTCTCAGCTGTAATTGCTGCAGCTCTTTCAGCACCTTCCTGGGATTCCAGTGGGAGCTGAACTGAACACAGGTTTAGCTCCCATTACTTTATGATAAAAACTACTACAAGGCTTTCAGATAATTGGAAATGAATTGTTTCATTATAAAGTTGGCCTTGGCAGTTTTGCCATGGCCTGCAGGTTTCATCCTCTTTATCCTAGTGAGCTAAGAAAATTGTGATCAAAGACTCACAGAAACACAGAATCAGTAAGGGTTGGAAGGGACCACAAGGATCATCCAGTTCCAACTCCCCTGCCATGGGCAGGGACACCTCACACTAGATCAGGCTGCCCACAGCCTCATTCGGCCTGGCCTTAAACACCTCCAGGGATGAGACTTCCACCGCCTCCCTGGGCAACCCCTACCAGGCTCTCACCACCCCCATGCTGAAGAACTTCTTTCTAACCTCCAGTCCAACTCTACCCATTTCTAGTTTTGTTCCAGTCCTATCACTCCCTGACAGCCTAAAAAGTCCCTCCCCACCTTTCTTGTAGTCCCTTTAAGACACTGCAAGGCCACAAGAAGGTCACCTGGGAGCCTTCTCCTCTCCAGGCTGAGCTAAAACTAGAACTGGCTCAAGAGAAGTGGTAGGGAGTAAGGGAAACAAATAGACTTGTGAGATGCTAAACATGCACAGGTGAGGGAAATAAATAGACTTGTGAGATGCTAACTGTGCACAGGTGAGGGATATAAGAGAAATAAATAGACTCCTGAGATGCTAAACATGCACAGGTGAGGGAAATAAGAGAAATAAATAGACTCCTGAGATGCTAAACATGCACAGGTGAGGGAAATAAGAGAAATAGACTTGTGAGATGCTAACTGTGCACAGGTGAGGGAAGTTCTCCCTCCTTTGTGTTCTGCCAGGTGTTTGAGGGGTTCTGCCAGCCAGATCATTCCTGGTACCTGAGCTGTGTGAGTTGATTGCATTCCTCTGTTCCTCCTTTGCAGACAGGTTGGGGTCCCTGATCTCTGGAGGTCCCTGCTGACCCCCAGCATTCTGTGATTCTGTGTCTGAGGCCATGAGGAGAGCTCCAGAGCATTTCAAGGTGAGTGTTTAATGGAGCAGTCTGTGCACAGCTATGCCAAGGGATGAAAAAGCAGCTGTGGTCTGTGACAAGTTGCTGCCGTGGGTGGGAAGGAGAAAAGGGCAACTGGGATCTGTTAAGCAGAGGGTGTTAGGAAATGAACACATCTCCCTGGGGAGCCAGGAGTCAACTGCTACCTACGTGGTGCTGTTTCTGCTGGGTTTGCTTTAGTGTTCTCAACCCTTGAGAAGTTTTGGGAACACACAAAGGAGAAACAACAGAAGGGTTCAGAAGGCTGAGAGGGGGTTTAATTAATGTCTATAACTCTCTGAGGGCTGGGGGTCAGGATGGGGGGGACAGGCTCTGCTCACTTGCTGTCTGGGATAGGACAAGGAGCAATGGATGGAAGCTGCAGCACAGGAGGTTCCAGCTCAACACCAGGGGCAACTTCTTGCCTGGAAGGGTCCCAGAGCACTGGCACAGGCTGCCCAGAGAGATTTTGGAGTCTCCTTCTCTGGAGCCTTTGCAGGCCTGTCTGGATGTGTTCTGTGTGCCCTGAGCTAGATTGTCTGGTCCTGCTCTGGCAGGGGAGTTGGACTGGATGCTCTCTTTGTGTCCCTTCCAACTCCTGACGTCCTGTGAGGCAGAAACTGCTCCTCCTGGACAGGGATTGTCCTAGGCAGAAACTGCTGCTCCTGAAGGGAATATTTGCTCCTTTGCATTACAGCCAGCTGCTTCTCAAAACATGAGACTGTGCATTTTTGGGGGTTGTAAGGATGTGTAGCAAAACCCAAACCCTGTGTTGTATTTATGGATGCCAGAGGTGGTGGTTTGGTTTTGTTTTTTTTTCCTTCTGGAGGCTTTGCAAATCTCCATGTGAGTGCTACCTCCCAAGGATGAAGATGGTTTTATTCAGGGGTTGCTAAGGTGATATTATGGGCTGGAAATGCTTTGGTCATTTGCTGTGAAGCTGTTTACAGGGGAAGATGAATGAAATCTCAGCACCCACAAGAAAGCAGGGGGCTGTGTCTGATGTTATTTTCAGGCAGGATCGAGAAGAGAATCCCTGGGCAGATGTGCTATTGGCAGCCCCTCCAAGGGTGCCAGAGCAGCATTGAGGTGTCTGTAAGGCTAGAGAGCATAAACACCTTAACTTTCTCCCCATTCTACCTGCACCTTCCCACCATTTTCCACCTTCTCACCATTTTAACTGCAATGGGAGATATTTGAATTCTTTTTTTTTTTTTTTTTTTTTTTTTTTTTTTCTTCACTTAGAATTCAGTTTTTAGGTCTCTGCATGTGACTGGTTTGGGGAAGTGTTTACTGGGAATGTTTGGTGTTCAGAAGTTGTTACCTGGACTGAGTCATAGCCAGGAGCTTTAAAGCTGTAAACAAGCCCTGCTACTGCCATGCAGCTTCACCCCCCTGCACCTGCAGCCCTTGGAGGCAGGGAAATTCCTTCTTGACTCCAAGCAGCCTAGGTTGTGTTGATTCCAGGTGGGATGCCAGCATCCTGCCTTCTCCTCTCCAGTTTATCTTGTTGGAGAAGTTCTGCATCATGGGGCAAAGTTCTGAAGAACAAATGAGTCTGAAAGCCAAGACCTACTGGAATGCAGATCTCAGGTGTCTAAATTACAGAGGAGTGCTTTGGCAGTGCCAGTCTGGGGGCCCTGGTGACATTTAGCTTTTATCTTGTATCTTCCTTGCTTGCTGTCAAATTATTATGTAGGGAGAAGTGACAGAAGTTGAACTGAGATGAGACAGAAGGAAGAAATTCTTCCCCAAGGGGTGGTGAGGCACTGGAACAGGTTGCCCAGAGCAGCTGTGGAGGCTCCAAGCCTGGAAGCATTCAAAGGCAGCCTGGCTGGGACCTTCAGCAACCTGATCTACTGTCAGGGGGGCATTGGAACTAGGTGATCTTGAAGGTCCCTTCCAGGCCAAACCATGCTGATCATGACTGATGATTTTGTGGTGCTACAGGTTGGGTTTCTGACCTGACAGGAGGCCCCAGGCGACTTTACCTATGTGGGTCTGTTGACTTACCCTGTACATGGCAACAAATTGCTGGAGAGCTGGGGATTAATTTATTTCACTCATGTACACTGGTCTTGATTACTCCTCTCTGAAACAACAAAAAAAGAAGAATTACACATAGCTGAGCATCATGAGGCTGCTGGCTGGTTGATGAGACTCACAGAATCAAGCAGGTTGGAAGAGAGCTTCAAGCTCACCCAGCCCAACCTAGCACCCAACCCTAACCCATCAACCAGACCATGGCACTAAGTGCCCCATCCAGGCTTGGCTTCAACACCTCCAGGGATGAGGACTCCACCACCTCCCTGGGCAGCCCATTCCAATGCCAATCACTCTCTCTGCCAAGAACTTCCTCCTAACATCCAGCCCAGACCTCCCCTGGCACAGCTTGAGGCTGTGTCCTTTTATTCTGTCCCTGGGTGCCTGGCAGCAGAGCCCAACCCCAGCTGGCTACAACCTCCCTTCATGTAGCTGCAGAGAGCAATGAGCTCTGCCCTGAGCCTCCTCTTCTGCAGGCTGCACACCCCCAGCTCCCTCAGCCTCTCCTCACAGGGTTGTGCTCCAGGCCCCTTCCCAGCCTTGCTGCCCTTCTCTGGGCACCTTCCAGCACCTCAACATCTCTCTTGAATTGAGGGGCCCACAACTGGACACAGCACTCAAGGTGTGGCCTGAGCAGTGCTGAGCACAGGGGCACAAGAACCTCCCTGCTCCTGCTGGCCACACTGCTCCTGATCCAGAGCTTTCACTCTGCCTTCCCATCAATATTTCTGAGCACATACACTTCTCTGTTATTTTTTTTTTCGTGTGTGTGTGTGACTTGGGGTTGGGTTTTATTAACCAAACAGACCTGACACCCAAGTTAAAGTATTCCAAATAAGCAGCATAAAATATTCACTACCTTCTGCACAGTGAGCCTGAGCTTTCTGAAACCTGTCACAATTCAGAGCCTGAATGAATCTTGGAGCCTTCCCTGAACTCATTGTCAATCTTGACAATCTGGCTCCAACAGTTCCATGTCCTGCTTGTGTTGGGGGCTCCAGAACTGCGCACAGGATTTGCCCCCTTTCTCCTTGGCCTCATGGACATGTTCCTGTCCGTAACTGTTTCTTCCATACTTACCAGGAAGATTTATGCTCAGAGAGAATGGTACTAGAGAAGCTGAAGACTCCCCTCTTGCAAACACACTGGAAAATAACTCACATTCCTCTCTAGAGGACCCAGCCCATGCATGGGCAGTCCCTTCAGCTTCCCACATCATCTAAAAAGAAATCTGAATGCATCTCCAGGCAGTAAGAGGCCACTGCTCAATAAAAAGCTGACCACTCCAAAGTCTCCTGGGAGCCTTCTCTCCTCCCGCCTGGGAGCCTTCTCTCCTCCCGCCTGCAGAGCCCCAACTCTCTCAGCCTATCCTCAGAGCAGAGCTTCTGTAGCCCTCTGAGCATCTTGGTGGCTTCCTCTAGACTGGCTCAAACACTTCCATGTCCTTGTGTTGGGGGCTCCAGAACTGCACACAGGACTCCAGTTGGGGTCTGAGGAGAGCAGAGTAAAGGGGCAAAACTCCTGGCACTGTAGCCAAGCTGGAATTCTCAAGGGCAGCACAAAAATGAAGGTAAAGAAGTTCCTTAAAGAGCAACAATTCTTCTTGCAGGCAGGTTGGAGGTTGGAGCTTGCTCTTTGGTTTGTTTGTTGCCTTTAAACCGGAATCAATCTTCCTTGTTTTAAAGCCACGGTGAAGCAAGGAAGAGAAGCAGAGCCTGGTGTGGGAAGGCTTTTGCCAGTGAATGGCATATAGTGAAAGGCTGGCAGTTGTTGGGATGGAGCTGGGGTTTAACTGCTGGCTTTAGGACAATGCCCTTGCTGTTGGCAGAGAACAAAAGGCAGCACAGAGGTCAGTTGTTCCAGAGGCAGGGCTCCTTTCCTTTTCTCCCCTTACAATTGCTGCGAGTTGTAATGACATAATGAAACCTCACTCTCCTTTCAATGCAACTCCAGCCCACAGCTCTGTTCATTCAGCAAAAAAATCTCAGCCTTCTTCCCAGGCTGCTCTTTAGGACACTGCTTTGCATTCTGAGGCATGCAGGCCATTTTTTTTTTATTTTTTGGGGGGGTGCTGTTAAAAGAAATCATGCAAATTACCTAAGGAAAGCAAGAGGAGTTATCAGGAGGCTTCAATTTTATTAGGGAGCAATCTGAAATGCCAATCTCATTTTCTTTTTCCAGCTCCACACATAAGGAAGAATAATTTATTTTTTATATATATATATATATATATTTATTTTTTTAAATCTTTTTGTCATGACAGCCTCTGATTAAATCCGGGTTGGAAAAGTTGATTAGTTCTATCAGATTTGCTGAGAAAATGCTGCACCAATTTTTCCTTGCTGAGAATAAAAGATAAATGCTGTTGATAATCTGATCTAGTTGAGGCTTTCCAAGGAGCTTGTCAGGTAGTGGTAGGACTGGGTGGGGGGATTGGAGCAAAGCTAGAAATGGGTAGATTCAGACTGGAGGTTAGGAAGAAGTTGTTCAGCATAAGGGTGGTGAGAGCCTGGCAGGGGTTGCCCAGGGAGGTAGTGGAAGCCTCATCCCTGGAGGTGTTTAAGGCCAGGCTGGATGAGGCTGTGGGCAGCCTGATCTAGTGTGAGGTGTCCCTGGGCATGGCAGGGGGCTTGGAGCTGGATGCTCCTTGTGGTCCCTTCCAACCCTGACTGATTCTATGCTTCTGGCTGGAGTGGAAGCAGATTCATGGAGGGGATGCTTCAATGCTCTCATTCCTGCTTGTGTTTTAGGTAGGTTTGAAACAAGTGTGTAGATGCATCTGAGAATTTCTGACGGAAAGGTGTTGCCATGGATACACTCAAGCAACCAAAGAGCTTGGGTGAATGCAAAGCACTAATTTCTTCTGCTAGTTGCAGGAGGATTCGTTCTGATAAGAAACTTCTGCTGCTGTTTCTTCTCCCCCTCCCCCTTGTCACAGAAGTGATGCAGCTCATAGGGGTTGGATGTTGTGTTGAGGGACAGTTACAGTCCTGTGTCTCTCCACCTGCTCTCCAGGGCCAGCGTTTTCACACCACTGGCAGCAGTTCTGGTGTCCTCACCATAAGAAGGACACAAATCTGTTGGAACAAGTCTGGAGGAAAGCCACAAAGATGATCCAGGTGCTGGAACACCTCTGAGGACAGGCTGAGGGAGCTGGGGTTGTTCAACCTGGAGAAGAGAAGCCTCTGGAGCAGCCTTATAACTGCCTTCCAGTACCTGAAGGGAACCTGCAGGAAGGCTGGAGAGAGACTTTTGCCAAGAGTGTCCATTGATAGAACAAGGGGAAATGGGTTTAAGTTGAAGGAGAATAGGCTTAGATTGAGTCTCAGGAAGAAATTCTTCACTGTGAGGGTGGCAAAAGTGAGGGCCCATAGGATGGAGCCAGGCTCTGCTGGGTGATGCCCAGGGACAGGGCAAGGGGCAGTGGGTGGAAGCTGAGGCACAGGGAGACATGGGAAACAGGGAAACATGAGGAAAAGTCTTTTCCCTGGGAGGGTGCCGGAAGCTTGGCACAGGCTGCCCAGGGGGGTTGTGGAGTCTCCCTCTCTGGAGATATTGAAAACCTGCCTGGATGTGATCCTGTGTAACCTGGGATAGGAGATCCTGCCTGGATGTGATCCTGTGTGACCTGGGATAGGAGATCCTGCCTGGATGTGATCCTGTGTGACCTGGGATAGGAGATCCTGCCTGGATGTGATCCTGTGTGACCTGGGATAGGAGATCCTGCCTGGATGTGATCCTGTGTGACCTGGGATAGGAGATCCTGCCTGGATGTGATCCTGTGTGACCTGGGATAGGAGATCCTGCCTGGATGTGATCCTGTGTGACCTGGGATAGGAGATCCTGCCTGGATGTGATCCTGTGTGACCTGGGATAGGAGATCCTGCCTGGATGTGATCCTGTGTGACCTGGGATAGGAGATCCTGCCTGGATGTGATCCTGTGTGACCTGGGATAGGAGATCCTGCCTGGATGTGATCCTGTGTGACCTGGGATAGGAGATCCTGCCTGGATGTGATCCTGTGTGACCTGGGATAGGAGATCCTGCCTGGATGTGATCCTGTGTGACCTGGGATAGGAGATCCTGCCTGGATGTGATCCTGTGTGACCTGGGATAGGAGATCCTGCCTGGATGTGATCCTGTGTGACCTGGGATAGGAGATCCTGCCTGGATGTGATCCTGTGTGACCTGGGATAGGAGATCCTGCCTGGATGTGATCCTGTGTGACCTGGGATAGGAGATCCTGCCTGGATGTGATCCTGTGTGACCTGGGATAGGAGATCCTGCCTGGATGTGTTCCTGTGTGGTCTGGGATAGGAGATCCTGCCTGGATGTGATCCAGTGTGACCTGGGCTAGGAGATCCTGCCTGGATGTGATCCTGTGTGACCTG
>VWZE01012617.1:0-42562 GCA_013396675.1 Eubucco bourcierii
AAAATTCAGGGGGTTCTTTTATGGATTCTGTATCTGCCTTGTAACTTCTATCTGTAACACTCTCTTCAAATATAATTCTGGGTTTTTTTCTCCAATTCATTTGAGACCTTTACTCTGTTGGCTCTTTAAACCCACGACAACTTTTTACAAGGACATGTAGTGATAAGACAAGGGGAGACGACTTTAAACTGAATGAAGGTAAATTTAGATTACATATGAGGACAAAACTCTTCACTGTGACCATGGTGAGATGCTGGAACAGGTTACTCTGAGAAACTGTAGATTGCCTTTCCCTGGAAGTGTCCAAGACCAAGTTGGATGAGTTTTGAGCAACCTGATTTAGTAGAAGGTGTCTCTGCCTATGACAGTGATGATCTTCAATGTCTCTTCCAATCCAAACCATACTATTACTTTATGATTCTCTTTAAATTCCATGTATCAGAAATTAAACCAGTTACCTGTGAGGACAAGGAGGAATTACTTTCACTGCTAACTACAGCATTGTTTCCTTCCTTTAAACCTCCCTTCACAAGAAAATGCTGCAGACAGTTTGTTCCAAAATTGCTGACATAATTAAACATTGAGGTATCATTGCCCTAGTCAGATACTTGAAGGCAAACTCATTCAATGGTAAGACCTATCCCTCTGCACTTCCAGTATGAAGCATTTCTGTCTACTAGAGTGCATATTTTGATGTACAATACATGTATTCTCTGAATAGCTGTAAAGTCTTTAAACTTCACCAGCAGGGCTAGACCCCTTTGGATTGGTTTTCTGGAAGTGGTTCATCTCATATATAGTTATACTGCAGAAGAATCATTCACTCAAAAATACTAACATGATAATGACTTGGCATGTGCTGAGTAATTTGAGGATGTATCTGTAAAGAAAAAAATCTTCATCACCTGGTGATGCTCTGATGTGGTTTTCACACATGCCTCTCAAATTCACCATTGAAATCCAGCATTCAAACTGTGCTGGTTGACTAGTTGTATGTGAAATAAGTCTTACTAATAATCTTCTGCTTTAGGATTCCATACACTTTACTAGTTACATTCAAATTTTGATGGATAAAATAAATTGAAACAAAAGGTCAGCAATCTGTTGCATACAGTGTTCCACCACTCTTATAGTAAAGTACTTCTTAATGTCCAATTCAAATATACCCTGCTCTATTTTTAAAAGTAGGAGGGAAAATTCTCCTCTGTTCCTTTTCCTTTCTATTGGAAGGATTTTACTCTTTGGATTTTTGAGGTTGTGTCAGCTACTTTCTACTCACTCATTCTTTCAAATATAGCCACCAGGCATATTGAAAATCAAAATTACATCAGTAGATGACAGTACAGGCTTTGTAAATCCTTCCTTATCCCTGTATTGTCGAAAGTAAATCAGGATTTACAACTGAAACTGTTTGAGTTTTTCATTTGGGATTCATTGGCTTAATTGGTGAAACTGTTTTGAGATTTACATGCACACTGTGAGATTCAGAAATACTTTCTGAGATTTGCAAAATGCATAGACCTTCCAATCTCAACGACATACTCCTGAAATCAGCTGAATCTCACACTGGTAGTTTAAAATTAAATTGGTTAATTTTTAGCAATTCTTGTTTAGTTCTTCAGAGATCACAGACTCAGAAACACCTCCGTTACTGAGATTCAGTGCCTTGTAAGAAAGGTACTGCTGCAAGTTGTCATTTTCCTCCTGACAAGATGTTTGATGGCAAAGGAACTGACAAACAGGCATCAGGTATTAGACTGCTAGAAAACAGGTAGGAAGAGAGCTCCTGGCATTGCTGAGAGATATAGGGTCAGACCTTGTTGCAAAGACTGTTACAAGAGCTTGTTCTCAAGGCCACGTCGCAGAGAGATTAATAAATTGAAATGGCATGTTCTCTGCCACCTTTGCAAAGAAATCCAAAAAGGTCTCTGATGACTGTTAGGTGTTTTCCTTACTTTGACCCCTCTAATAGAAACAATCTCATATTGTGCCCAGAGGAAAGGCCCTGACACTAGACCACCAATGCCATTTGTTAATACTCATTCATTGTATTTCTGCAGAAGTCACATCGGAATAAGCGGTAGTCTTTGGATTCAGCGTTTCAAGACACAGGAGACAAACCCACCCATATTATACATGATCAAACAGAACTTTAGTACATATTTAGAACAAAACAGAATAGAGCAGAATAGATCTATTTCAGTTGGAAGTAACCTAAAATGATCATCTAGTCTGACTTTCTGACCATTTTAAGGCTGACCAATAGGTGAAAGTGTATTTATTATCAAGGGCACTATCCAAATATCTGTTAAACACTGAAAGGTTTGGGGCATTGACTGCTTTGTAGAAAGTCTGTTCCAGTATTTCAGCACCCTACTGATGCATCCTAATGTTCAGTCTAAATCCTGCCTGACACAGCTTTGAACCGTTGAATAATTCCTATCTCTGGGTACAAGAAAGAATGGTTCAACACTTTCCTCTCTGTGTCCCCTCCACAGAAAGCTGTAGAGAGAGAAAAGATCTCCCCTCAGCCTCCTTTTAAAGGCCTTCACCAATACCTATGATCTCAAAAATAAGGATTCCTACTATTATTTATATAGCATGTCAGGATCTTGTCACTGTAAGTGCTATACAAATGCATAAGAAGATAAACCCTCTACTCTAACAAGCTAATAAGATAGCAGCTGACCATAAATAACAGTAACAGGAATGTAAGAAAGAAAGATGACAACAGCAAATACAGGAAGATTGCACAGGTAGATACCGAGTATCATGATGCCCTGCTGAAGGCAATTGACTTTTCTATTTACATGCAAAAAGAAAAAAAGAAATTAATGATCCACAGCTGATTCAGAATCAAACCATCATATGCTGGCCAATTCTTCATAGACATCACATCAAACGTACATTGTCTGAAGCTTACAAGAGGTGGGTAAGTGAAAAATTCACTTCTGTACTCAGTGCAAGAAAAATTCTTTGTTGGAAATAGATGTGGTAAGTCTCAGGTAGGCAGAAGTAAAACATATGCAGAATTTTAAGCTATAACAGCATTTTTTTTTTTTACCACTGAATAAAGATTCATGCTAGAAAGTGTTTTGCTCACTTTCAGGGGTAAGAATTTTTTATTCATTTATATAGTTAAAAAGAAATTAATTAGCATACTACATGTTGTTGGCTGTCTTGTAAAACAAGGTTATTCACCAAGTGAGGTAGGATAAATAATCAAAAAAATCCATCTTCTAAATTAATTTCTGAATTTAATCCAAGTACAAGAATCTCACAACTACCTCATGTTTCATGACTGGATCTGTGGGAACTTCAACGGGCAATTTCTAGCTGGAAGGGAGAGAATCTGGTAGAACTTGGAGTATCTTCCATTTACACCATTTACACATTTATCTACTAAGCAGTGATGTAAATACTCCAGCATTAAGAGAACTGAAAAACACACCAGGTTAGGAAATACTTGCAGGACAACAGGTTGCTCTCACCTCTCCACCATCCATACATATTTCATCAGTCAAAACAGATACATAAGGCTACCTTCCTAGATTAGGGGGAGGAAAAAAAATAAAGGAAATATATTAGGAGGAATCTAGGAGCTTTAAAAAAAAAAAAAAAAAAAAGTACCTAAAATGTCATAAATACACACCTAAAAGAATGGACAACATTAGTTCTAACCCTTCCAGGCTCAACAAAAGACTGGAAGCAGCACTTAAAATTTATAAGGCAATATTTAGCAAACAGAAAAGGGAAGCAACAGCTATCAACTAGAAGGAGAAGTTATAGGTAGGAAATTAAGGAAGCAAAAAAAGCAGAATCTCCAACTAGCTGGAATAAGGTAGGTTCTGAATAATAGCTATAATAAAATTCTGGTGCTTAAGGGGGTGGCAGAACTTTTAATGACAGATGTGTTTATTCAATGCTTCTGTTTTGTATCTTGAAAGAAGCAGGAGAATATATTTGAATCATATAAACATGATAAAGTATTTTCCAGTCCATTAGTAGCTGTGGAGGGTGTTAAACATCTCTCAGAGATAAACAATTTTAAACCAGCAGGCCAGGGCAGTTGCATGGATAGATTCTGTGAGAGTTGATGGAGAACATCTTTAGTTCATGCTCTGAATTCTTAATAGATAACATGAATAGACAGAGATAGAGGGAAAACACTAGCAGTCTGGACAAATCCTAGCACTGTATTCTGATACAGACAATACAAGCAAGGTGGTCTAGGATACTATGGACACAATTAGTCTGCTATCTGGTGCAAGCAAAAATCAAGGAGAAGTTGATATTGGTATGAATTCCTAAATTAGGCCAGGAAGGTGATTCATGCCAGTCAATATATATTTTTCCCCAAGAAGATCAATGCAATTAAAACCACTTAATTTTTCAAATGACAGACTTGATAACCGCAAACACGCTAAGATTCTGTAAGGTGTGAGATCCAGTATTTCACTACCTGCTAGGCAAATGTTGTCAAGAAAGCACATTAGGTGGGTTGAGAAAGCTGTCTTTACTCAGAAAGTTCACCAGAGAATTATTGTCAGTTTGAGGAAGAAGAGATGAAACAGATTTGCAAGGATTAGCCTAATATAGTTGTAATTTTCAGAAGTAAATTAGAAGCAAATTAGAAGTGAATCAGTAGGTGACATAATAACAGAAAATGTGAGAAGTTATGAAGAAGTCAGATCAGTTTACAAGCAAAGTATAGCCCACTATTTTAAGTTGGTTTCAAGTGTTGAGACACAGACACAGTGTTAAACAATGACAGACAATGAAGACTGCACCTACACATAGAAAAAAATGTGTCCAGGAAAGTAACAGCTGAAAGAACTGAATGAGTCAATTGAACTGGGGCAAATCTTGGGTCCAAGCCATGAATTCAGTCCTTTGACCTGTAAACTAGAGACTGACTTGTAGGATCTCTAAGGATTCCTGACTGAGACCAATACTTCTACAGAGAAGCTGTTTATGTTGTTATTTTTTGAGGGGAAAAAAAAAAAAAAGTCAACAAGAGTGATTTGAGGTTTGGAGAAGACTTACATCATGAAACTTGAAGAACTTAATTTGTTTTAGCTTCTCAAGAACGAGAGGCAGCGTCTTCGCAATATGCAGTGTCTTCATGAGGAGGAAGTGGTCTGTGTGCCAAAAGCTTCTTTGTTCTTACAAAGTTATAACCATCGAGTATAAATTTTCAAACCTATGAAAATGAATTACAGTTTGGTATTTTCTTTTAAAAGTAAGGGTGTTTCACTGCTGGAAAACAGTGTGCAGTAGTGGGCCTAATCAGGTCAAAACAGGTTTATGCAAGTCCTGGCCTGCCCAGACTTTTCTGCTCTCCCTCCTTCTGTTCTGGGGAGAAGCAACTGCAAGAAAGAGGACCAAGAACCTGGAGCCACTGAATCTGAGGACTGTGGCCTACCCAGACTTGTTGGCATCCAGCGGTTAACAAGGTACACAGGGTTGCCTTGTACAAGGTTGTGCTCTGCCCAAATTTGGGTAAAGCAAGCCTACGGCTTCACCTAATATGGTCAGGCTTGGCTACCTGCCATTCTAATTGCCTATTCTGTGTCCAAAAGCCCATTAGTCTTGGGCTGTATGGATAAAAGGAGATGAGCAAGGAGCACAACATGTGCTCTGCCATTGTATCTGCTCTCTGCCATTGTATTCATGCTGCCTTATATTCTGAATTGGCTGGAAACTGCCTTCCGAAAGTTCACCAGGATCAGGCACTAAATGCCTCTACACGTTCCGCCTGCACAGCCAGCATGACACCACGCTGAGACTGCACACCACAAGACATCCTGCCTGCACCTGAAAGCCAAGATGGAAGCCCTGGAGATATACAGATCATCCAGAGAGTCAGGACCAGGTCAGAGCTTGTGTGCCTCCTCTCTCCAGCACCCAGAAGCTTGGGAAACTCCAAAGCCTCTAATGGTTTTTGAGACTACCAACAGCAACATTGCCACGTGCTTTGAGTACTGTCCAACAACATTGTGTGAGTAAATACTTAAAGCCTCTTGTAATCACTAATTGCCTTCTGCCATAAGCAGGAAGGAGCTGTCTGCATCCATCTAGTGACTAAGCAAGATAACTAACTGTAAGCAGTACATACTGACTGCAAAACCCTTCTCTTCCAGTAAAAATGTTTGCACTTGCTTGTTACCTCTTACAGTGTTCCAGTTTTACCTGTTTCCTCTGTGTATGAATTTCCAAACCACGCATTTCAAACCTTGTAAATAAGTTTTCTGTCAAGATTTATTGTTAATAAATAATTTTCATAGTTATTAACAATCTCTGGATATCAAAATTAATATCTATTATTAATTTTGCAGCATTCATAACACAGTGACAAAGAAACACTCTATTTCCTGACCAAGAGTAGATATTTTATTGGAAGATACACTTTCAAACAATGACAGTAACGTTCAGTTGCAAGATTTACTGCTATGGTAACGAGGACATAAAGTAAAAGGTATTATTTAAGTTCTAGCTCTCCCTGACATACTGTATAGTAGTGCACTTGTTAGGAAAGATTTATAATCAGATAGCACTGATGCAATTCATAGGCAATGCTCCAGACCCCATCTGGAGTCCTGCGTACAGTTCTGGAGACCCAGTACAGGAAGGACATTGTACTGTTGGACCTGGTCCAGAGGAGGGTACGAAGATGATCAGAGGGCTGGAACAGCTCTCCTATGAGGGCAGGCTGAGAGAGTTGGGGCTCTGCAGCCTGGAGAAGAGAAGGCTTCCGGAAGACCTTCCAGTATCTGAATGGGGCCCACAGAAAGGCTGGGGAGGGACTATTTACAAGGTCTTGTAATGACAGGACAAGGGGCAATGGGTTTAAAGTGGCGGAGGGGAGATTTAGACTGGATGTTAGGAGGAAGTTGTTTGCAGTGAGGGTGGTGAGGCACTGGCACAGATTGCCCAGGGAGGTTGTGGCTGCTCCCTCCCTGGAGGTGTTCAAGGCCAGGTTGGACGAAGCCTTGAGTGGCCTGTTCTAGTGGGAGGTGTCCCTGCCTATGGGACTAGATGATCCTTGAGGTCCCTTCCAATCTTACCATTCTATGATTCAAGTCTTGATCTTGGTGGCCACAAAGACAACATTTCTACTGATTTTAATGGTGTGAGCAATTAGCTAAGGCTGGTAAAATGTCAGAATTAATATGGATCAGTGAGATAAATCTAAAGTGATTTCTTGATATTTTCAGCACAATTAATAATTTTTGGCTGCTTTGAAGTGCAACTCAGCTGCTGTCAGCGATTGCCACAGCCACCATTGTTTCACAGATCTGCCAGGCACCTAAAATGCCTCATAGAATTTGCTTGGTTTTGCAAGACAAAAGACTTTGCAGTGAAAGCAGAGTAGCTAATTGATAAGATATAAATTACACAGTTTAGTTAAAGAAAGAGTGCGATTTTCCTCTTCTTCCATATCTGATTACTAAAATATTTCATTTTATTCATTTTGAAAAAGTGATAATTCATTGTAGTATAAATTTCTATGTCAAATCCAGGGATTTCTGATCTGTGAAGAAGCAAATCAAACATCAAAATATTAAGAACCATGAACTGATAATGAAGGAGAGAATGCAAATTCAGACTGTAAACACCTGATACAACAATTATCCAGAAGCAGGAGCAACATTTGCACAAGCTACTTAGCATATGGTGATAACAAGTGCAAATCCTATCATCTAAGAATTTTCACTGTGCTATCTCTGTTAATGAACTCAATGTAAAAAAATGGCAAGAACTATCTGTGGAGCAGATCCTTCTATTCTCTTTCCAATTAGCCATAGGCTAGTATATGGACATAGATTACAAATATCTATATCAAAGCTCAGACATCAGCTAGCTCATGGGTGGGTG
Source organism: Eubucco bourcierii (assembly GCA_013396675.1). Lineage (NCBI taxonomy): Eukaryota > Metazoa > Chordata > Aves > Piciformes > Ramphastidae > Eubucco > Eubucco bourcierii. The sequence goes on from VWZE01012617.1 coordinate 7,879, forward strand.
GCCAATTTGATGTGCAGAGTGTTGTTACTTCCCTACAAGATTATCTGTCAAGATCACATTGGTGCATTTGCAAAGAAAAAAAAAAAATATATATATATATATATATGTAATTGGCAAAAAGTGTTCTGATGCATCACACTACAGCTGGTAAATTAAAAATATAACTAAATATATCTTCAGAAATACAGTGTCACTGTCAGTAATAAACAGAAGCAGGGCAAAAAGGGCTTGCTATTATTATTTTTGTATACATTTTCTTCTTCTTTCTGCTTTTTTTTGCCTTTTTTCTTTATTTCTTTTTTCTTTTTTTTTCCTTTTTTTCTCCTTTTTTTTTTTTTCCTTTTTTTTTTTTTCTTTTTTTCCCCTTATTTATTTTCTTTTAAAACATATCTGGCTGTGGAATACTTTTACCCTCTCTGAACTAACCAGTCAAGCATCCCAGCAAATGCAATGACAACAATAAGAAAAAACCTATGTGTTCAGAGATATAAATAGTTTGAATATGAACTGCTATTTCCATAGATGCAAAGAGATTAGGAATATGTCTTGTAGTCTTGTACAAATGAAAAAAGAAAAAGGGGGGGAGGGGGGAATTGACAGCATTGGGCACTCTGTAATTCACATCCTAACTACGTTTTTTTAGAAAATGAGGAAAAAGAAAAGAAAATACTTTCCCCCCCCCTACAATTCAGTTGCCCCATATATTGTACACTCTTAGAAGCACAAATACAAGCTTAAAACTTGATAACTAACTTGCCGTTAACACTGAATTTAATTTTGTCCCAGTCTCAAGCAAGAACCGAATACATCAAAATCACAGAGGGATTCCCCCCTAGATCATTCTTCACTGTGTTTAAAATGCAACCTCCAGGGCAGACTTGGGGTAGAATTGCATGATTATCTGGATCTTTGAACCTGTTGTGATGCTGAATTGCAAAAAGAAGATGAGGGAGGCATACATGGACAAAGTTTTATTCATGGGATTTCTAGCTGATGGCATACCTTGGTTTGAAGGCTAAAGTTATTCTCAGAGGATAGAGAGAACAAGAAAGAGAGAGAATAGAAAAGTGAAAACTCTCTAGTTGTCAGACAGGAAGAAAAACAGTTGTCTCCTATATGAGCAACCTCTCCTGGGTGTCCTCTCCAGTGGAGTAAACATTGCCTTATCCATCCTATACTACACAGTCTCCTAGTTGATGGTTCCTGCTTATGCTTCTCCTGGAGCTCTCTGGAACAAGCTTTGATTACGTGCTGCACATTGATTAAACACTAAATTTTGTGCATACATAGTCCTTTACCAGGGGTGGTGGAACACTGGAACAGAATGCTGGGGAGGTGGTTTGAGTCTCATCCCTGGAGATATTCAAGATGAGAGTTGGTAGGACTCTGAGTAACCTGATCTGGCTGAGGATGCCCTTGGTTAATGAAGAGAGGGTTGGACTAGATGACCTTTAAAGGTCTCTTTCAACCCAGACTATTCTGTCATTCTGTGGAATTTCTGGATAATGATTATTAACCATTGAAATGGTTACTGAAGTAATTACAGAAGTCATCTTCTACTATAAAGTAGAAAATATACAAAAGAAAGGGCAGGAAAAGGGACAAAAATGAAAGAGTCAGTGTCGATTGCTTCCAGGAGAAACTTGATTAAATCAATATGTCTTACGATTTGCAAGTGCAAGGTCATGAAAACAACATACAAGAGCAATTGTGTAAGGTATGAAAAGATAAAAATGCCACAGCACCTCCAGGGTGCATAGGTGAAGGTGTCAAAGTGCAGAGTGGTGACACAAGCAAAATGGAAAACCCTCAGCATGAGAAAGGTTAAGGCACTGCAATGTGAGTTGCAGATTTTCATTTGCTTTAATGTACTGTCAAGTGGCAGTCACCTGTAGAGGGCTATCATATGTTGTGCTTGTTCTCAGATTGTTCTCCAGGTATCCCATCTGTCCTCACACTGATTCACTAATCCAGTCCTGGATATGGAGGGAGTCTATGCTAGGTAGGTCTCATTGTTATCTAGATCAATCACAGATGTGAATAAAAAGTTGTGATGGTTTGGGAGTTCCCTGCCCTCCCACACTTTGTAAAATCACCCAGAATAGACTCAGCCAGCTGGAAGTTAAGGACTGAAGCTCTATTTACAGCTCAGCACCATGTACAAGCAGAGATATACACTATAGACAGGAATAGTTACAGAAATAGACAAGTTAAAGGTAATACAGAAACACAACTCCCCTCCCAGAAATCAAGAGTCCCCAGGAGGGGCTCCCACCCATCCTTCCACCTTCTTTCCACGCCTATACCTTACCTCAGGGTCTGGTTTACACACAAGGTGAGTTTGGAGGATTGGCCAGGGGGGTTAGAAGCAGAGTGGTTAGTGAGGTTACACAGCAGAGAGGAGAAGACAAGGCTCCCAGAGAGCGAGGCTCTCTGTGTTACCTATATTTGTGTTCTTGTTCTTGTACATCTCAGCAAGCCTATGAGTGAAGCAGACATCATAATTGTTTTCTTTTCTCAGCCTACAATATAATTATTTTCATAAAAATATTCTAATTAGGCTCAAACCAGCACAGCAGGCAATCTGAATTTTGGCTAGTCATGAGAGTGATGTAACTGTAGAGTTAAGTCTTGAGGATGGACTGGAGACAGGCTGTTTTTTTCTCAGTACAGCCACAGCAGCTGTAACCAAATTTATTTTTCTTGACTAAGTGCCTTGAGCAGGTTGTTTAGCCCTTGCACTAAAGCATTACACCAAGTTAAAGAAAGAGGCTATTTTATCACCTCTCCTTGATACATATGGCAGAGGGCTAACACTGTCATTGCCTACACAAGAAGATCTGCAAGATTTTACTGTCATCTGCAATGTGAGTAACCCTGTAGAAGACAGAAGTCTTCTGTCCTCCCATGTAAGTTACATTAAAATACTTGTTTCAAGGCTTTACCATTCTCTTTGATTTTATCAACATCAACTAAAGAACACTCAGATCTAGATCCCTTCCCCATATCTGTAGATGGGAAAGATGGGAAATAATATATCCACTTGTTTTTTTTCTGGCAGCACGTGAATATATTAGGAAATTTTTGTCAGAATATCAGATCTCAAGAAGGGAAGAGGCCTCCAGTCAAGATATCAGGTAGACAATATATACAAATAACCAAATAAATAAAACCTGACCTGGAAGCTTTCTTAACACACTTGCTTAGATCTCACTGTCACTGAACTCTTTAAAGTTTGACAGAAATAACAGGTCTATAATTTAAAAGCAAAAAGCTGTTTATCACCAGATTATGATAAATAACAAACCTCTCTTAGTTTAGATTCTTAATCTCATCAATTATCTGGAGGTTTGTTGTAAAGAACAGTATAGAGCTGTGGGAGATTCTGCTTCAAAAGAGCTCCTAGAAGGAGGAAAGATTAGATGGAAACAACTACAGGAAAAGGTTCAAGGTTTGTCTCACCAAAGGCATTCTTTCTTAACAGAGTAATACATAACAATATTCTTTTTTAAAAATATTATTAACAGGTTCCTAGGGAACATTAGAATTTTCTCATATCAGCTTTAAAAAGCTTAAAGGAAACTGCATCTTGCAACAAAATTTTGGTTTCCATTTTAAACCAAACAAACATAAATCTATGTGAATGATATCTAGTCACAGGCTGTCTTGCCATCATTCAACCTGTTTTAAAACTTGACCTTGGCAAGGCAATGAAGACCAGGGTGGCAATAATGCCACTACAAATTCTGATGGTCCTACTTCTTTTGGGTCACAACGTCTGCAAACTTTAAAAAGATCATGTGTCAGACATTGTCTTTATTTTCACTTTTGCTACATAGAATAGTTGAGAACAAAACAAAAGATTTCCATGAAAAAACAAACAAGCAAACAAACAAAAACCAGCAATCAAAATAAAAGAAGACTTTCCCAAACATTTGGACAGCCCCCTGAAGGAAGTCGATATGTGAATATGCAAGTTCTTGAGCCCTCAGCACATGAAGGACATGGAAGTGTTGGAGTGGGTCCAGAGGAGGGCCACAAAGATGATCAGAGGGCTGGAGCAGCTCTCCTTTGAGGACAGGCTGAAAGAGTTGGGGCTCTGCAGCCTGGAGAAGAGAAGGCTTCAAGGAGACCTTAGAGTAGCCTTCCAGTATCTGAAGGGGGCCTACAGGAAGGCTGGGGAGGGACTATTGACAAGGTCTTGCAATGACAGGACAAGGGGCAATGGGTTTAAACTGGCAGAGGGGAGATTTAGACTGGATGTCACTGAATTTTGTAACACAGAAATATTTCAGTTGTATTAATGGGAAATTAATTTTCAGGATTCTGCACAAATATTGAAAAGGTTCAATTCTTCCCTAGTAAGCCTTTTGTCACACAGCCACAGGCATGCTGAAAAAAATACATTCACGGTCAAGAGCAGAGGGGATATATCCCATTTACCAAAATGAACCATGTGTTACCCTTCAGCAAATTCACAGTTGTGATCTAAATCCTTCCCATTGATGTTATTAGGAACAGAGTCAGACCAATGAACAGTGAGTCAGTCCAATGAGTGTTCTTGGAAAACCTACCTACAGCCACAACTGTAACACTGCAATAATGTATTCCTGAAGTACAAAGAATGAGAGTTGTTTGTCTTTCAAATGAAGGTCATATGATGATGTTGGAAGTGAAAGTGTACAGCTCACTGGATGCCTAATCCAAGCTGAGTGCTTCTCTGAATAACCTGCAGAGCAGTCTGGAAAGAGTCAGAAATGCAGATTCAGCGACCAAGGGCACCATTCTCTCTTCTCCAAGCATCCAATCCTTTGTACCAGTATTTTATGTAATAAAATGCTGCATCTCAAGTTTCTAGGTGAACACTACAGATTTCCCATGTGGTCTAACAAAAATGGAATTCTTTGATGTGCAGTACACAGAACAGGTTTGGATTCCAGTAACAATGTAATAACCTTGTGTCTCAGATGTGTGGCCTCACAGCTGATGGAAAAGTCCAGTCCTGAACTGGCTATTTCCAGTGCCAAGGTTTGTTCACTGCTGGTTATAGAAACTGAGCTGCAATAGTCACTATGCTGGAGAAGCAGAATGACAACTTGGAAGGTAGAAAGGAAACAAAAATGCTCTGCCAAGAATAAGAAACAAGAACTGTGGCTTATACTTCTCAACATAAATGTTGTGGATTGTCACACACAAACTGTTGCCCTGTCAGTGAGAAAAAAAAACCAAAAAAGATAATTCATAGAATATTAATGCTAGCTTTAAAGACTAGGAGAACAGGGAAGGAATCTTTTCTTATTAGTCATCATTGCAGTGTACAATACAACAGTCCTCTGTTTCCTCTCTGTTAACAATCTCAAAGTACAGCATGATATGTTGAGTCCATGTCCATCTTCATTCCTTACTTACTCTTTTATTAGAGAATAAAGAACACAGCATATCTCTTTTTCACATTCTTCAACATCTAATAGGTCTTGCTTTCTTTGAAGCAAGAGAATATCAGGTCTAGCAGGTGGTAGAGCAGAATACATCTCATTGATCTACTATAATATTCTTCCCATTCTAAGACAAATTCTGAGCTTTTTCTAAACCAGAAGGAGTCTTATATTGTTTGCTTATCTGCCCTTAATGAAATGGTAAATTGGAGAAGGAAGAGGAGAGGAGATTCGAGGAGAGGAGATTGGAGGAGAGGAGATTCAAGGAGAGGAGAGGAGATTCAAGGAGATTCGAGGAGATTCAAGGAGATTCGAGGAGAGGAGAGGAGAGGGAGAGGGAGAGGGAGAGGGAGAGGAACTCCAAACCAAGCTACTTAGAAAGGATCACAGAGGTTTAGTGATGACATGTGATACGATGATAACAAATTAATTGTTTTGTGATATTGTCACCTTTGGTTCTCCCTAAAATTTTAAAACTTTTTTTTCTTAAACAGAAAATTTATTTTTCTTCTCTGTTCGAGCAATGCTTTAAGATAATATAAGAATAGGAACAGAGAAAACCCATCCCTCTTAATGCAAGCGGAAAAGTATTTGCCTTCCCTGGAGTCACCTAAAGGGCCAGATCCTGAGTAACTAAGCAGTTCATGCTGCTGCCATCTAGAAACAGCAGTTCATTGCCGTAGTCTATCATCAGAGTCTGTAGCACAAAAGAGTCTGTGCAGCAACCACAGAATGGAAGCCAGCTCTAATTTTATAAAGGATAGACACAACTGAAAACCACCTTCAAATATACACTGGAATTAATGGCATTCAAAGCAGATCTTCAGCAACATGTCAGAAATACCACAGGCTGAATAATTAGCAGATGAACATTAAACACATAGCCAAGTCACATGCTGAAAGTGCCTGTAATGCCTAGGGATACATTTCTGAGGCAGCGCATGTGAAATCATTTGAACAGGAAAGCCTATGCTATAAAAAGGAAAATATTTCCATGACCCAACAAGACAGGAGGAAGAGGAATTTTCCCATCTTCTATGGATGGATCTTAGAGAGGTGTTGCTAATATCAAGGCGATGGTTGCTTGATACATAAGCTGAAAGTCTAGACTTGCACTGTCAAATGATGGTGTTGGACCTTCTTCTCCTAGAAGGTTTCAGAAGTGACATCTTGCATTGCAACATATGATTATATCATGTTAAGATCTCGAGTAATGCATTTGATCCTCCGCATTTTTGTAAACCAGAACCAAATAATTCCCAGGAAACAGACATATCATATTTTTTACCACTCTGGTCACTGAGACAGAATCTGTTGTGAGAATAAAGGAAACTCTGCCTAAAATTGCAAGAAAAAAATCTTTATCTAAAACAAACCAGAATCTTTTTCATGATTATATCACATTCTCCACCCCCCCCTTTTTTTTTTTTTTTTTTTTTTTTTTTTTTTTTTTTTTTTTTTTTCCAATGACAGTGNNTTGTGAGTTTATCACTAGTAAAGTTCTACATCTTGACTTAATACAATATGTATTTTTAAATTTATTTGTCAGGAAAACCTGTAAAAGTAAATAGGGGAAAATCATTTGGCAGATAGTTTGACTTTAATAATTACTCTGTTGGCAAGTGAAAGAAGAAGGTGCTCTGTCCAAATCTAGTCCTTTGCCCTTCCTGATTTTATGATTTCCTGGGGTGGAAGACAAGACTTCTCTGCAGCCTGGAGAAGAGAAGGCTTCAAGGAGACCTTAGAGTAGCCTTCCAGTATCTGAAGGGGGCCTACAGGAAGGCTGGGGAGGGATTATTTACAAGGTCTTGCAATGACAGGACTAGGGGAAATGGGTTTAAACTGGCAGAGGAGAGATTGAAACTGGATGTTAGGAGGAAGTTCTTTCCGGTGAGGATGGTGAGACACTGGCACAGGTTGCCCAGGGAGGTTGTGGCTGCTCCCTCCCTGGAGGTGTTCAAGGTCAGGCTGGATGAGGCCTTGAGTGAGCTGTACTCGTGGGAGGTGTCCCTGCCTATGGCAGGGGGTTGGAACTGGATGATCCTTGAGGTCCCTTCCAACCTTACCATTCTATGATTCTATGATTATTTCTGAATTGTATGTAATCGCATATATATGAAAATTTATTTTGTATATGCTTGTAAATTTAGCTTTACTGTAAATATATAGCTTTATCTTACTTCCAAGCTGTCTGAGTTGGTCTGATAAATTTTAATTTGGGGGGTGGGAGTGTGTTTTCTCAAACTCCCCACACGTCTCAGTGTAGTGGAAATACGGTTAAGTAATTTTTGCAAGATTAATAACTATCTGGAAATTTCTTCAGTCCATAAATATCTGAAATGTATCTTTAGGGTCTTGTTACAATTTCATTGTAAGGAGAAGTTCATTTATGCTGTTCACTACCATTAAGTCGTCGAGCACAAATGAGTGGCTGTGGAAAAATCTAAACAAAACAACATTAATGCTAACACTAGTACTCCCATGTGACAGTGTCTCAGTACAAAGAGATATCTGACCCTTTTTTAATATTTTATTAAACTGCTTTTTTTTCTCCAATTTATTCTCCTTTCTTTTTGGATCAATCCCAAAAGAACTTCAAACTGAGTTTAAGCTTGATTTAAACTGAGTCTCTGTATCAGAACAATAGGGTGCTTGCAAGAGAGCAGAGGAAGGCATGGGAGGACATCCTTCTCCAGAATGTTTGTGAGAGGCAATGCCTGCTCCCAACACCACTCTGGGAACCCCTAATCAAAAGCATCAAATGATAATTGCCCAGAGAGGTTGTAGATGTTTCCTCCCTGGAGGTGTTCAAGGCCAGGTTGGACAAGGCCTTGAGTGAGCTGTACTAGTGGGAGGTGTCCCTGCCTATGGTGGGGGCTTGCAACTAGATGATCCTTGAGGTCCCTTCCAACCTTACCATTCTATGATTCTGTAATTCAGCTCAGGCTAGGCAATATTTAAAGCCACAATGTCTCTCTGCCATGACCTGAGAGACCTGAAGATATTTAGTCTGGAGAGGAGCATACTGAGAGGGCATCTTATCAATGTTGATCAACATCTAAAGGACAAGTGTCAAGAGGATGGGACCAGAATCTTTTCAGCAGTGCCCAGTGATGGAACAAGAGGTAATGGGCGCAAACTGGAACACAAGAAACTCCATCTGCACGTGAGGAAAAACTTGTTGACTTTGAGAATGACAGAGAACTAGAAGGGACTACCCAGAGTCATGCTCTCTGGAGTCTTTCAATATCCTCTGCATTTCTTCCTGTGTCAGATGAACCTGCTTTACCAAGGAGGCTGGAGATCCCTAGAGGTCCTTTTAAATCCCCATCATTCTGTGCCCTATATTTTACTTTATGCAAGGGCAAAAAATATGTAATTTGTAACTTTGTTGAGTCTTATACTACGGAGTTATTGCCTGCCAGTAGAAAAACCTCTGGCACACGTTTCTTTTGCTTTTGTGGCTGCAAAGCAAGTGCTTTAGGTCAGTCAGTGGGTTCTTTGTTTGTTTGCTTGGTGGTTTTGTTTGGGGTTTTTTTTGTTTGTTGTCTGGGGGTTTTAAGGAGGGGCATTTATGGTATTGACTCCAAGCACAGGCACAGCAGAGAACAAATTGTTAAGCAATTAAAAGGGAAACCCTAAATGTGCTGCTGGAAACTCAATATATTCTAATTTCAGTTTCAGAAGCTGCAGAGTGTACAATGGTACATTGCAAAGCACTTCTAATGCCACGTGAACCACACAAAAAGTTGGTTTTTTTCTGTTTGTCAGACATCAGAAAACAAAGAATATGCTTCCACATTCTAGGGGGATCATTTTTACATTTAACTTAACAAATTCGTTAAGATGGCACTGTCATAACTCATCATTTCTATGACTGGCCTCTGGAACAATACTTTTACCTCTCAATCTGCAAAGTATCAACAAGAAATTAAGTGCAGAGATATTGATTGAGATCCCGGCATTTAATCTGACTACAGATGGTGTCAAAAGAAGGACAGTCATGTACAATAGTAACAGATTTTTTTTTCTAAACAATCACTTTCTTCTTTAAATAAGATACGAGACAAGTGGTCAAATTTAAAATATAGAGGAAATTGATTTCCTGCATTTCCTATTCTAGAGAGCTTTTATTAATGGATTGATTTCTGTAAATGTTTATTAATGTGTTTTCAGTTTTAGTCAGCTTCAGTATTATCAATTGCAGAAGTAAAAGGTGTTTCTTAAATACAAGTAAATACGCTTCAGAGCCTTTTAAAGTGGACTCATTAGATGCAAAGAAGTTGGTTCTAGACAAGGGTTAAAGGGTAAGGGTTAAACAGATGCTTTCAGCCTAATTAAAGTACTGAACCCTTGCACAAGTCAGATGCCCTGGATCAGATCATTTTGGTGTCTGTGCCTGTGTTTACCTGTATCTGCAATTCAACCCTGTTTTAATGAGCTGAACTAATTGGACAACATTGAATATAAATAAAAAGAGGATTCCTCATTCTTTCATATTGGTATTTTTTTGGTGTTGGTTTTTAGGTGACCTGTGTAAGAAAAAGATAATATGTTGTTTTCTGTTGGCAAATGGAACAATAGCTTCCATTAGAGTAGGTACTAGTAGCCCTTTTTCAGTAATCACAGCGAAGAGACCAAGGGCTGCATAACGACCAAGCACAAGCTATTCTGTAACCCTGTAGAGGCAGTGTCACTGAGAATCCTGTCTCTTCTCATCTACACTTAAAGATTTTCAGTTTTATTCAGGTAGCTACTCAGTGAAGTACTTTTTCTTAACCTGCTTCTAATGCCTTTGAAGCATCATTTACTTCTCTAGTTTGAAGAGCAGCAAAGCCCTCGTGGAGCCATAAGGCACTCAAGTGTTTGCGTTTAAACCTATAAGCAGTTCTGTGGGGCACACAAGACCTGCTGCCCTTAGATTGATCTGTCAGACCATCTGCATCGCTCTGTGGTCTCCAACACTGTACAACAAAAGATTCCTGCTCCTACACCTGCCCTCCATCACCTGCAACCTTAATGCTGTAGGAAGAGAGGAGGGTCGATGCTACCACAGCAACTGGGGAATCTTGAATCACGATAAGAATCGGCACTGTCCCTGCTGCTACTACCCCTTTACCACTGGTTCTGACATCATCATGACAATGGCAGTGTCTGTACCTGTCACAGAGACATAAACCAAAATCTTTCCCATGGCTTAATCATTAGGAATAGTACTGCAGCTTCAAGTAGGAAGTGGAAAGAAAAACATTTTTCTTCCCCAAAAAAAAAAAAAATTATTAACTTATGCGATGAGGATCCTGGACATTTATTATTCTCTAAAATGACTCAGCCTGCCTACAGTCTGCTAAATTACAGAATCACAGAATCATAGATCGGCAGGGTCTGGAAAACATCTATGGGGATCATAATCCACCCTTACTGATAGAAAAGGTTAATCGAGAGTAGGTTGCACTGTAACACATCTACAAATGTTTTGAAAGTCTCCATAGAAGGAGTCTTTCAGAACAGCCTGTTTCAGTGCTCTGTCACCCTTACAGGAAAGAAGTTTTTCTTCATGTTGAGACAGAACTTCCTGTGTTCTAGTTTGTGCCCACTGTCTTTTGTTCTATGAGATGATTTTTTTTTCTCCTTCAGTGTAGAAACTCTAACCACGAAATTAGGAGGTACCACACATCATGTTTAATGACAGTGTATGTTGAATTTAAGAATCTGATTAAAATTTAACAAAGTCATATTTAGATCATAAAATATGGACCAAAATAAATTAAAAAAAAAAAAGTATATAAATTCTTTGCAATAACAGGATTAAAGTCGTTGCCTCTTACCACAAAAACTAATATTAATACAAGAATAAACTATGTAAAAAATTATGTCCAAGTTCCAATCCTGGAAATGAAATGGGACCATATTATTAAAATTATTGTCAGACCCCACCTGGAGTACTGTGTGCAGTTCTGGAACCCTCAGCACAGGAAGGACATGGAAGTGTTGGAGCGGGTCCAGAGGAGGACCACAAAGATGAGCTGCTGGAGCAGCTCTCCTGAGGACAGGTTGAGAGAGTTGGGGATCTGCAGCCTGGAGAAGAGGCTTCGAGGGGACCTGATAGTAGCCTTCCAGTATCTGAAGGGGGCCTACAGGAAGGCTGGGGAAGGATTATTTACAAGGTCCTGCAACGACAGGACAAGGGGCAATGGGTTTAAACTGGCAGAGGGGAGATTTAGACTGGATGTTAGGAGGAAGTTCTTTCCAGTGAGGGTGGTGAGGCACTGGCACAGGTTGCCCAGGGAGGTTGTGGATGCTCTCTCCCTGGAGGTGTTCAAGGCCAGATTGGATGAGGCCTTGAGTAACCTGTCCTAGTGGGAGGTGTCCCTGCCCAGGTGGGTTGGAACTAGATGATCCTTGATGTCCCTTCCAACCTTACCATTCTATGATTCTATGATTAAAAGATGTGAACTAAGGTATTACACTTATTAAAAAACATGACTGACAGAAAACTATGTCTGGGTAAATTGCACTTATGTCACCTGAAATGATTTACCAGCCATTATGGCTAGTCAGTGTTAAAGCTCAATAATTTGATGACAGTGTCCTGACAAATTTAAAAATACACTGTGAAAATGGAACTAAATACTACTACATATAGTCTGAAGCATCTTGTGCTCCTGCTGATGGAAAAACTACTCATGTGTGGCACCAACAAGTAGTTAATGATTCTTTGATATATGACACAGGAGATGGGAGCTCTGTTTATGTTGTTTCTTTGCAACCCCTTTGGAAGAGGTTATGTTAAATAACTGAACCCTCTAAAGTTAAATGTGTGTGTAATGCCTCCAAAGAGGTAAAAAACATGCAGAATTATTTCTCTCATACAGGCAAGACCATCCAGTATGGCATCTCTTGAGGAAACTTACTACTGAGCAAAAAGTCATGCATACAAGTAAAGTTAAATCAGGAATTAATTCACTACTTCCCAATGGCAGTCAAGTGTTCAGTCATCTCCAGGAAAGCAGGGGTCCACCACATGTAACAGTGATTTGGGAAGATAAATGCCAAATGTTCTTCCTTTCCTTCTTCCCACAGTTTTATATACAGGCATGTATTGGCCATTCAGTCTAATCAGAAACAATTCACTGTGGCAGTCTTTGGCTTTGAGGCTGCATTGTTCACAAATGGCTGAGTTGCCTAATAGAAGTTTCTAATGTTGCTGTTAAGTCCTTTGGTTGCAATGTACATTGGGGCACTACAGGATGTGAAGACCAACGCTCCTATTCTTATACTAGATTATGTTTCTGTTTATTCTTAAGAATGAAGGATGTCTTTGAAAGTAGAAAAAAAAAAACTTTGGATGAATTTTTAAGCCTCATCAACTTTTGAATACAGTTAGACTTCTTGTCTATGTGCTTCATAATGGAAGACTGAAAACTTCTAGCCACCTTTGTCTGTTTCCACTTGGGTTGGAAGAATACAGGACTGTGCTAGGAAGTTTTACTTCATTTACCTTCCAAACTTCTTAAACAAAAATGAAGTTTTGTGAATGGTTTCTGCCTAGCAGCTCAGGTCCTGGGTTTATTGTTTATTCTCTTAAAGCCAGGGTTCCTCAGCAGGCAGCATACCTTTTGCATAGTTTAGAGTGTCACCTGCTTTTTTTAAAAGAGGTTGATACTGAAGTTTAGTTTCCACATGAAAAAAAAAATGACAGAAGATGCATTTTTTAATTTACTTTGAGGATGAAGTTCTACATTCTGTGAAGCAAAAAGTTAGTCTCTGGATTGATATTTTTGGCTCACAGAATTATCTCTGTCTACAATATATTAAGTCTGAAGTATCTTATCCCTCAATCCATTCCTATTTCTTTTTCTTCATACAGTTTCAATACATCAGCTATTTCAAAAGCACTCCCTGCTGTATTTGTTACATTTAATATCTGCAAGAAGCCACTTACATAAAGGTGCTCACTACTATTAGAAGGAGAAAAAAAATACAACCAACCAGTCTCTTCCTTTTCTATTAGCAAGTTTAAAGCAACCTATTTAACTTTTCTGTCTTCAATTTTTATTTTTTTTTTCTTTTTAATTCAGTTTGCCTCACATAACCTTTTATTTCGTGTATTACCTACAGAAGCTCATCTGGAGAGATACATGAGATACACATACAGTCAATGTCTGAGGGCTTCTATACCCTCCAGGATGGAAATTCACTGTGGTAATTCTAGCCTAATCAATTGAAATACAGTATTGAAGCTATTGCTAATTGACTGAAAAGAATTGAAATTTGGCAAATGTCATAATGTCTCATTGAGATGAGAAGTGGTTAGAGGGAGTGCCTGAATGAGAGGTTGCTCAAGAGTCGTGGTCAGATGTGTTGGGGAATCATGGGATAAAGACAAGGCATTCTCTTGTGTCAAAACTCCTTACACCTTGTTGCAAAATATGTTGGGTATTTTGTTATTAGAATAAAAGTATGTGTGGTTAAGAAACATGAAGCAAGTCAGTGATAGATGGGAGAACAGAAATTTATCTTCACCCGTTTCTTTCTTGTTCAATCTGTATCTTTTATGGGAATACAAAAGTTGTGACTACTCTTGGAAGAAAAGGCCTGAATGTTACAAGATTACTTGCCTCTTAAAAAGGGGTTTAAAATTTCTTTCTTTTTCTAACAACAATTTCAGCATCTAGTAAATCCATCTAAATTTGTAAAATAGAACCACAGTATGTTTTGGGTTGAAAGAGACCTTTAGAGTTCGCCTAATGTAACCTCCAGGCAGGGACATCTTTCACTACACCAGGCTGCTTGGATGACTATCTGATCTGACCTCAAATGTTTTCAGGGATGTGACATCTATCATCTCTAGAAAATCTGTGATAGTGTTTCCCCACTCTCATGGTAAAAAATGTCTTCCTCTCTTCTAGTTTAAAATTATCACCTCTTGCCCTGTCACAACAGGCTCTGCTAAAAATACTGTCCCAGTCTTTCTTGAAGACCACTTTAAGCATTAAGGGGCCACAAAAAGGTCTCAATGAACCCTTGTCTTCTCCAGGCTGAATAATCCAAATTCTCTCAGTCTGTCCTTGTAGGAAAAGTATTTCAGACTTCTGATCATTTTTGTAGCTCTCCTCTGGACCCACTCTGACAGTTTCATGTTCTTCTTGTACTGAGGACTCCAGAGTTGGACATGGTACTCTAGGGGAGAGCTCGCCAGAATGGAATAAAACAGCAGAATCACCTTTCTCAACCTTCTGGCCACAAAACTCCTCCTCCTCATCAAAAAATCCTAGATTACTCAGAAATAATCCTTGAATTCAAACTCAATCTATTAAAATTTTATTGAATATCCACAGGTTTGTTTATGGGTGATAATTAATTATTTATTAATTTGAGTCCACTTCCCATGTTACTTGATACCACTTGATACTCCACTTCCCATGTTACTTGATTATACAGGCTATAAATGTTCAGGAATCCACCTGAGAATTCTCTTCACAACAATAATGGTTACAAATAGTTTGAGAATAGTATTTGGAAAAGATAAAGCCAGAAGTAGTGATGTTACCCCATTAAGAAAAGGAAGAAACTTTTCAGAGGCTTTAGGAATATATCAAAATACTTACAATGGTGTTTGCTGATTGTGGAAATTCTGCTTATCATCTCTTTTTATTGGAGAAGCCCTTGAAAGGCTGTGCCTGCTTTAATCCACGTGTGTGGGAAGGTAAAAACCCAAGAGAAAAGACCCTACATGCTCTGCAGTTTATGCATTTTATCAAATCCATACTGATTTTGTTGTATGTCACCAGAAAGCACGTCCCAAAAGCCAAACAAAAGGCCAGGAACAGGTAAGCATCAGATCTCTGTCTAAACACATTCAGACTTGACCCAGCCTGGGGTCTGTGTCTGCCATATGGCCTGAGGGGAAGGGCTCAAATGCATCCACTGACCACAGCCCTGGGAGAGGTGAGGTGTTTCTCCTGGCTACTTCTATTCCAGCTTCTTTGCTTCCTCCCATCCCATCTTCGTACATACTGCCACAATATTCTGTTACGAATGATGCAAAATTAATAATCCATATTAATTTTGATGTCCAGGCAGAGATTGTTAATACCTTTGAAAATTGTTTGTTAACATTAAATCTCACCAGAAAACTCATATACAAGGTATGAAATGCACGGTTTGGAAATTTATACACACAGGGAACAGGCAAAACTGGAACATTTTAAGAGGTAACCAGCAAATGCAAACATTTCACTGGAAGAGAAGGGTTTTTTTGCAGTTACTATAACCACTCATGGTTTATTGTCCTGCTTAGCCACTAGATGGATGCAGGAAGCTCCTTTCTGCTTATGGCAGAAGGCAATTAGTGATTACAAGAGACTTTAAGCATTTACTCACAAAATGTTATCAGACAGTACCCAAAGCATGTGGCGGGGTTGCTGTCGGTGGTCTCAAAGCCATTAGAGGTGTGAGGTAAAGTCATAGGTTTGCTTTACCGCAATTTGGGCAGAGCACAGCTTTGCACTGTGTGTATCTTGTTTACTGCAGGATGCAAAACAAGTCTGGGCAGACCAGAGTCCTCAGACTAAGCGGTTCCAGGCTCTTTGTCCTCTTTCCCACGGTTGCTTCTCCCCAAAACAGAAGGAGGGGGATCTGGGGAACTTGACTAGACAAGCCAGGACATGCATAAGCCTATTTTGGCCTATATAGGCCTACCACAACACATACACATAAAACAAGACCTCTTATTCAGGTGAGAGAAATAGATGCCTTCAAACAGTAAAAATCCTGAATCAAAAGAGTATTTATTTGTCTTTCCTATAGATTTTTATTAGAATTTCTCTGTTCTCTCTTACTTCCCTTGTAATCAGGGCTTTTGCTTTCCAAAACAATACCAGTTAAAGACTTTTACTAAAGGATTTTTTTAAAAGCATGATAATGATGATGGTAGTTTTTCAGAAGTAAATAAATCAAAGTGTACAACTTGACCAATACCATTCTGAGTTGTTTAGTGAATCTGTTCATCTGATGTGTTCTCTCAAGTATGATTTGAAAAGCAAGTATCAGCTCAGGGGTTGCTTTGAAAATTGTTAACCATGAAATTCTCAGGAAGAGAAACTAGAGTTATTCAAATTACAACAAATAATTAAGAGAGTTAGGAGAACAATTTTTTCCGTCAATCATTCAGAAAGTTGTAAATTTTTCCAAAACTTCGTTGGAACTGGTTCAGCTGTGAACCTGGATGCCAAATGCTGGTTATTCCTGTCACTTCTTCACCTGGGAAAGATTAACCTTATTGCAGGTTTAGAACCAGATTTAGAACTCAGCATAACTGTGGACTCCTGATCCAGCTAAAGATACATTGGCCTAACTTTCCTTAGCAGTCAGTGGAACATGACCAGGATATTTACTTGGGCCTTGGACTTGAGTGTAGCAAAACGATTTCACGTTTCCTTAAACAATTTTAAGGGGTTTTTCTACCTCAAACAACAGAAGTTTCCTTTTATATGCATAATTCTAGTTGGACCTGTCAAGAGAATACACAAAACTGAAGATCTGCAACGGGGGCAATGCAACAGCTTCTTCAGAGTGGGAAAGCAATGCAGCTCCCAGGCTAGAAGCTGTGTGATGAATTTAGTGATAAGTATAAATATGATTTTCATCACGGTAGAGCTCTGATTTGCATAGAAAGCAAAGCAGGGGATTCAGTTTATTTATACAAACAATTTAATTAGCTTGGTAGAAGAAAAAGAGCATTGAAAATTAAAGGATTGAAGAAAAATACTTCCAGTATAGACTTGATACAGTGAAGATAGAGATGAAAGGACTCTGTTTCAGAGGAAGGAATGATGTGGTGTCGTGGGAGGCTGTAACACAGCAGAAAGAACAGAACCAGAACCAGAGTGGAATTTGAAGTTGAACATTTATGGCAGTGCAGGTGAGTAGCTTTCAATCAAACAACCAACTAACAACCAAAAAAACCCAAAACAACAACAACAAAAAACCCCAACAAACAAACAAACCAACCAACCAACAAACAAAGAAAAATGGATGTGGTATCCTCACAGCTGTTAATTAAGTATTAATGTTTTTGTAGAAGATACAAGAGGCCGCAGTTGGAAGTCAGAGGTTAGGATTTAGTGCTTTCTTCTGATCGTAAAATCAGTAAGTCTACCTTGTAACTTCAAGGACCACAAGCTGTAAGTGCTGATGACCCTGGATTTTGTGGAAGTAGAATGTCTTGTTCTTGTACCAGGCCTTCTTTATATAATATATGAAGGAACAGGAACCAGATCTGTGATTTTAGCCACAAAATACAGAAGAGACATAATATTGAACAAAATCCATCAATTTGGGTACAATCTCACCTCAAATGAAAAGAAAAAAAGAAATAATGACCGATGGGGAGTCACCCTGTGGATGCCAGTTTGGGGATACTCTCATGAACCACACATTAGCTGGATTCTCTGCTCTCCAGCCCACTGATAAAAGCCATATTCTGGAGACTTCACATGACAGCTCATCTGGCAGGATGACTGTCTCTTCCCATCACCCACTTTGATGTATGAAACAGGTTTCAAGGACAGAAATCATTCTCACTGTAGAATTACTCATAGACTGCAGATGAACTACTTTGACACATATTTTGTATTTTTAAAAGTAGGTTTATTGACCTAGATTTGAAAAGACTACATTTCCTCTGCTAAAACATATTCTCTTTGTTACCTAATAATACGTCCTCATAACATTCCTTTGATGATTCTTATACTACTGCTTAGTCATTCAGCATTTAATTCCAGTCCCTGGTTATGTTAGCAGATGAAGAGAAGAACACAGACAAGAGACATTTGTTTTTCAATGACTTGAAAAGGCTTTCATTAGTTGGAATTTTGAAAGTATCCCTTTGTTTCGAGTGTTTCAAGCATTAACTAGCAACCCTGGGACCAACAGCAGCTGTTGCCTGATTAGCAGCTCTGCATCAAGAACATCTTGGTTCACATTCTTTTGCTATGAACTTCCTGAAAGTCCTATAGCTAGATGTGTATGTAATTACTATAATTAATATGAGGTAACTAATTAACAGTGATGTAAGAAGTACACAATCAAATTAATGTTCTTATGGTAATTTGGAAGAGAATGAAGGTCTTCAGAGCGGGGAGATCATCACATTTTTCACCCTCAATAGTGTTCTCCTATCACTTGGGCAGCTTGCAAAATAGCAACCCATGGTTAAAGCCCCAGACAATAAAACAGAGTGTTTGGGATGGGTTTTTATCAGAGCAAATATGAAGTTAATAATTTAGAATGGAAATCTGAAAGCACTCTCTAAATCTATCCGGGGATGCAAAATAGCCTTTTGAATTATGTGTAGATTTTACTAATGAATAGTTTTCAGCTGGTTTAGCCTGGCATTTCCTGGCAACTCATAGTCTGCTTTGGAGTCATAGGAGATATATTCTTTCCTTTACAGAGTCCCTGAATTAGAACCTTGTGTTCAAACTACTGAACATAAATCAGACTTAAAAGATTTTTAAAAAGAAATAAAATCAAGAAAAAATATGGCAAGAGTTTGACTGATCTGCATTTTCTCAGCAAAGCTTTTTTCTTTCATCATGATCTGCTGTTTTGTTTAGATACAAAAATATAGCATCACCTAGGAAATACAACTTTCCTAGTAATTTTGCTTAGGAATACAGAAGGGAAGGCCAGGGCAGGGAAAAAATGTTTCCATAATCCTAAAAGGTTAGCTCAGGCACAGAGAAATAAGTGTAAGACAAACCTTAAGTAAATGATTTCTACTTAGCTGGTAAACTAAGAGATTTTATTTTGATCTTATCTTAGTTTTGAAGTATTCCCATAATCTTTTCCAAATCACAGTGATCTGGAGTAAAATTACTAAAATTCCTTCAGGGTTATAAAATAATCTAGGTTTCCAAGGAAAATCTGATCAACCATGAAAAAGTTCTCAGTTATTTTTTTCAGAAAAGCAAGCTAAAAATCCATCATGTTTCTCAATTCATTTTATTACAGCAAACAGCATCAACCTTCATCCTTCTTTCACAGTGATCATTAAGTTCAGAAGCTTGGAAAGCTTATGAGAATCTGATAGTTTCTCAACCTTATGATCAGGAACAAAAAGCAGACAGATACAATAATTTCCATGTGAATACAACACTATGTGGACAGCATTGACACTTTGGTCAGGAAGTGCAACCCCACTGTGGTCAATTTTGTCTTGTTCTGATGTCATTTTAATACGAGTGAAATGCATTCGCCAGGTTTTTCAGGTTCTGCCCATCTTTTCCCACCATTCTCAACAGTGCTACAATCATTAGAGTAACTCACCAGTACTTGTATGTCACCTGTAACCACATCTTCCGTGGCAGACAGTTTTCAAGATATCTAGTCAAGTGTCTAAGAGATGATTTCAGATTCATTTATCAAAATTTGAGGTAATGAAAAACTTAGTGGTACCTATGAAGTGCATAAGTCTTGTTTGCTTGTTTGTTTTTTCCCCAGTAAATTCTAAGGACATTGGTAAACATGGTTGAAATACTAAAACCCAGTTTCAGCAGGTTTAAAAACATAGCACACATTGTTCTGGAACACCAAATTCTTTCCTTTTGCTCCCCACCCCACAGGTTTGAATGTGGAGAAGAAGAAGGTGCAAAAACTGCTTTCCCCTCCCCTCATCCGTGGACTTGAAGGGGTGGAACGGCAAAAGGCACCTTGCTCTACATGTGTGCTGACCCATGCGGATGCCTGCACTGGGAATCAGGTTGGTGCTTGACTGGGTTTTCACACCCACTATAAAATGGCAAATGGACAATTTGTCTAGAAAAGCATAAATACAGCAAGGGGAAAAGGTGTGAGGTTCCCACCTTGAAAGAGTTCCTGCCTTGACAGAGCTCCCGACAGGACAGGTTCCTGCCATGGCAGAGTTTGTGTTTTGGACTGTTCCCGCTTTTGGATGGCTCCTACCTTTTTCACAGCTCTCAGTTTTTGCACCATCCCTGCCTTGGGATGGCTCTTCACAATTTTGCACCATTCTGAACAAATTTGCAAGCTTGGTAAGTCGAGTCCTGGGGTCCATTTGAGAGAGCTGCCGGCAGCACCCAGACCCGGCTACTCTCGGACTATACCACAGCTGATTTGCTGGCTGCTATTCCAAACTGCGGAGACCTGAGCAGTTTGGCTCCCCCCTGCTGCTGTTGAGGCAGCATTGCTTCCACAAATCTCTGTCTTGTGTAAGCCATGTCTTGAGACACTTCTGACTTTGGTGGCTTTTCCACCCACCTTGGGTTTCTGTTGTGTGGAGTCAGACTATTGGATATTGCATACAGAGTCAGAAGGCAGCTGAGCCACAGAGAAATACAGCAAGGGATCATGACCCAATGCCTATCTCACCTCCCTGTGTAAAGCCTGCTGGTCCCTTAGATTCTCTGCTCAGCCTGATTGATAGTGGGGTAAAGTTGTGTTTATAGCTTAGCCTTTTCCATTTCCTGACTTCCTAAATCTCTAAATTTGCCCATAGCATCTGTTATGAATGATGGGAAATAAATAATCAATAGTAATTTTGATATCCAGGCAGAGATTGTTAATAACTATGAAAATTGTTTATTAACATTAAATCTCACCAGAAAACTCATATACAAGGTATGAAATGCACGGTTTGGAAATTTATACACACAGGGAACAGGCAAAACTGGAACACTTTAAGAGGTAACCAGCAAATGCAAACACTTCACTGGAAGAGAAGGTTTTTTTTGCAGTCGCTATAACCACTTGTGGTTTATTGTCCTGCTTAGCCACTAGATGGACGCAGGAAGCTCCTTTCTGCTTATGGCAGAAGGCAATTAGTGATTACAAGAGACTTTAAACATTTACTCACAAAATATTACAGGACAGTACCCAAAGCACGTGGTGGGGTTGCTGTCGGTGGTCTCAAAGGCATCAGAGGCTTTGGAGTTTTCCCAGGCTCTTTTCTCAGGCAGCTGGAGTCTGGCAGTCTCTGACCTGGTTCCTCTTGACTCCCCATTCAGCAGAAGGCTTGCAGAGGGGCAGGCAGGATGCAATGCCATTTGCAGGCTTGGTACAGTGTCATACTGGCTATGCAGGTTGAACATGTGGAGGCATTTAGGTTCCTGGTTGTGGAGTTGCAGACAGCCCAGGATGCAATGAAGTAGAAGCAGTACGCATGAACACAACAGCAGAGCGCGGCTACAACGGCAGAGTGCGTGTTGTGCTACCTGCTCATCCCTTTTTACCAATACAGCCTGAGACTAATGGGCCTTTGGACACAGAAAAGCCAAACAGGGATGGCAGTTAGCCAAGGTTGACCATATTAGGTGAAGTCATAGGCTTGCTTTACACTTTTTAGGGCAGAACACAAGTCTGGGTAAGTCAGAGTCCTTTGACTCACTGGTTCCAGGTTCTTTGTCCTCTTTCCCGCAGTTGCTTCTCCCCAAAACAGGAGGGAGAGTAGAAAAATATCTGAGCAAGCCAGGACATACATAAGCCTATTTTGGCCTATTTAAGCCTGCCATGACAGCTTCCTGTGAAGATTTTCGCCAATTGAATTAGAACCTGTAAATAAACCTAAACTATTTTTTTATATGGCTTGGGAGTGGGGTTTTCAGGGAAATAAAATCATTCTATTTTTATAATTCCTGACTCAGTCACATTAATTCCCACGACACACATTTTGTGTGCAAATATTGTTACATTTGGGAGCCTTTTCTGAAGAAAAAGTGGATTTTTTTAAAAATTTTTTTTTCTTCCCATTGTGAAATATTGCAGCTCCAAAATCCACATTTTTACCCTACAAAATATCAATGATTTATTTGAGATGGCCACAGAATTTTGCATTACTAAATCTAATTCCCTCATTCTTAGATATTTGGAATTTTAAAATATTTATTTCAGTTATTTAGGAGTATGTTCAATTATTTAGGAGGGACTATTTACAAGGTCTTGCAATGACAGGACAAGGGGCAATGGGTTTAAACTGGCAGAGGGGAGATTTAGACTGGATGTTAGGAGGAAGCTCTTTCCAGTGAGGGTGGTGAGGCACTGGAACAGGTTGCCCAGGGAGGTTGTGGCTGCTCCCTCCCTGGAGGTGTTCAAGACCAGGTTGGAGGAGGCCTTGAGTGAGCTGTGCTAGTGGGAGGTGTCCCTGCCTATGGCAGGGGGTTGGAACTAGAGGATCCTTGAGGTCCCTTCCAACCTTACCATTCTATGATTCTATGCTACATAAAGACTGGGATGAAGAGCAAAGACAGCATTTCTGTAAAACACAAACTGGAATGAAGTCAAGAAATTGCTAACCTATGGCATCAGATAATCTCAGAGGAAAAGAAGGAGAGGAGGCTGAAATGTCTCACAAAATCAAAGCTGGGACTTTAATTTTTTTTCAATGTAGTAATGATTACAGCTTCCTATTTCCTCCCAGATTATGTTGGCAGAATGAACTTCTAGGGAAGAAATCCAGTATCCTAGAGGAAGTATAAAATAGTTCACAAACCAAGAAACTGTCCTGCTATGAGGCCGCTAAAAAAATATTCTGTTTATTTTGATAGGTTCGTATTCCCCACAAACCTACACGGACGAGGGAATGGAAGCCCACAGCCACCACTTCTCTCTTTTTGAAAGTTCTCTGTCACCATCTGCTGGAAGAAGTGTCTCATTACTCAGAAAGGTGAAATAAAGATGGTGGGTATGTCTTGAGTTTGTGAATAAGTTTCCCAACACTTTGCTCTCCGAACTCCCCTCAATCTTCTCGTCATGACTTGTCTTTAAAAGCAGTATTACCATCACAAGCAGGAGCAAGTCCAGAGACAGGCCACAAAGATGATCCAAGGGCTGGAAGACCTCTGATATGAGGATAGGGTGAGGGAGCTGAGGTTGTTCAGCCCAGAGAAGAGAAGACTCTGGGGGACCTTACAGTTGCCTTCTAATACCTGAAGGGACCCTATGGGAAGGATAGAAAGGGAGTTTTCAGAAGGGTATCTAGCAACGGGACAAAGGGGGATGGTTTCAAGGGACAGTAGGCTTAGACTGGATCTAAGGAAGAAGTTCTTCAGTACAAGGGTGGTGCCTTCTCCCTGGGTATGTTCAAGGCCAGGTTGGGTGAGGTCTTGATCTGTTGAGACTAGTTGAGAGGCATCCCTGTCCATGGTGGGGATGTTGGAGGAGATGTCTCTAAAGTCCCTTCCAATGCAAGCTACTATGATTAATTATTTTTCACAATGTATTGTCAGAAAATCATACCATATATATGTGTGTGTGTGTGTATATATATATGTATATATATATATATGTATATATATATACATGCACACATATATATATTTGATATAAAGAGACATCCCTGCCCATGATGGTGGTGTTGGAGGAGATGTCTCTAAAGTCCCTTCCAGTGTAAGATATTCTATGATTCATTATTTTTCACAATTTATTGTCAGAAAATTATACCACATAGAAATATATATATTTGATATAATGTAATTATAATATCATGCTATAAACTGAGATTTATTAAATAATTAATAACATTTCATCAGTTGTGACTAAAAGTAATTCCACATTCCAGTAAAGTGCACATTATTCAGTCTTCAGAGGAAAATTTTCACCACCTCTCACTAATGTTTGGTTAGATTCATCTACCTGCATGGATCATACTCCTCAAAGTGATCACTACAGTGGATGAGTATTTTTAAAAGTCCATATCAGGAGAAGTTCTAAGATAAGAAATACAAGATGCAATTATTGTAATAGAAAAAGTTGTGCTTAATAATGTAACTATATACATTTCAAAGACAAAAGGAGAAATCTGTGCTGTTTGAATCACTAGAAATAGGACAAGAATGAAGGAATATCTACCTCATACTAAGGAAAATTTTATAATAAGAAAATAAATTAATCACAAAAGGTTGTTGACAGATGCTGCGAAATTCCCCTCACAGGGCCTTGTAAGATTAGGCTAAACTCTGTCTATCAAGAACCAGATAGCTATTGCTGATGTGGTTTTGATGGAGACAATAATTTACATTGCTTCCAGACCTTCTTCTGATATATTATTAATATTGAAGTCTGTCATGTCTTAAAGTCTGTCATAACATCATATTAAAGACATGACATCAAAGACATGACATCATATCAAACAGTCAGGACACCACTCATAAGCTGGTTTCCCAGATTAAAATATAGTCAACAAATTCAACATTTATATCTGTCAAAAACAGAATCATCATTGAAATCTTGCAATGATCTGCATGACAGAAGTAGATGAAAATCATAAATGTTGAAAGGAAGGACATGGAAGTGTTGGAACGGGTCCAGAGGAGGGCTACGAAGATGATCAGAGGGCTGGAGCAGCTCTCCTATGAGGACAGGCTGAGAGAGTTGGGGCTCTTCAGCCTGGAGAAGAGAAGGCTTCCAGGAGACCTTAGAGTAGCCTTCCAGTATCTGAATGGGGCCTACAGGTAGGTTGTGGAGGGATTATTTACAAGGTCTTGCCACAACAGGACAAGGGGCAATGGGTTTAAACTGGCAGAGGGAAGATTTAGACTGGATGTTAGGAGGAAGTTCTTACCAGTGAGGGTGGTGAGGCACTGTCACAGGTTGCCCAGGGAGGTTGTGGCTGCTCCCTGCCTGAAGGTGTTGGAGACCAGGTTGGAGGCCAGGTTGAGTGACCTATACTAGTGGGAGGTGTCCCTGCCTATGGCAGGGGCTTGGAACTATATTATCCTTGAGGTCACTTCCAACCTTACCATTCTATGGAAGAAAACAATGTCATGTAGAAACAAGAAGTTCATCTGAGAAGATTGCTTTGCATGAAAGGAGTAGAAACCAGAGGTTCATCAGTTCTAGCTCTAGATGCCACCAAGCTAATAAATTATACCCTGAAGAGGAAAATAGCTCCTCCTTCCCTAAATCAGGGGGAAATATGGAATGTCAGGCTCTTAATTCCAGAATACAACAGACAAGCATGTTAAACTGGTGAGGGCATCTGGGGTGTGGGATATTCCCCTTAAATTGCATAAATAACTTTCTGCCTATGGAGACAGACCACAGAAACCCAATGTTTAAGGCACATCATTATTAAGTCCAGAATGGCAATAGGAAGGGTTGGAACATGGTTTTCTCCATATCTGCAGTTTGAATATCTAACAACAGTTAAATCTAGACATCAGCAGCTGCTTCAGCACCAAAACAGATCTTTTCCAGCAATTTTCATGGCACAAATTAATAGAGTTTCAGCTGTCCCTGAATTGTATTTTTCAACAAGAAATAGCAAAATTAGAAAAAAAAAGAAAACAGAATCACAACCCAAACTATATGCACCAACCTCATGTTTTTAGAATCTCTCTTTCATGCTCACAGGTTGATTTTTTATTCATTGCCTAAAGAACACTTCAGTGTGAAAATATTTTAATTACTGACTAAAGTTTATTACACTAACAACATTTAGCTGTTCTAAAAGCATTGCTGAAGGAGTTTAGAACTGCATAATAAACTGACAGAGAAAGGTCAGGTAAACAGCAATATAATAGTAGTACATTAACATTTTTTATTCAACATCAAAGCATTCTGCTGTCTTTTTTACACTGAAAGCATTTCTTTTTAGACACGGAGAGGGCAATGTATTTTAGGAAGAGTTATTGGAATAAATTATTCCTCTTAAATTTTTTTAGAGATGTTAACTGTTATATCTCAGTTCTTTGAAGTCTTCTCCCTCAGAGTGCCTATAAAAAGCTCAACAGATGATAATCAAAGAACACTCCTCCTCACAGCAACAATTACCATGTCTTTAGGGAACGTTACCACTGTCTAAATTTGAGCACCTAATTGAAATGTGTTTCTGTGAAATGTAGGTGTGAAGAAGCACAGGTGGAGGATGTCCAAGAGCATGCTTTCTCCAGCTCCTGCTTCAGTAGAGTTCCTACATGTAAAGGGCTTGTGGTATCTGCCACATTACATTTTTGTACTGTTTCAGCGAGTGACTTGAGGTCTTGGTGCTTATACATAGGTTTTTACATAAGGCAGTATCCATAGTGGGATGAACTGAGTCAGTCCCTTTGATACTTTGAGGGTATTGACCAAATCTTCATAGAATCATAGAATCAGCCAGGTTGGAAAAGACCTTTGAGATCACCAAGTCCAACCTATCACCCAGCCCTATCCAATCAACTAGACCATGGCACTAAGTGTCTCATCCAGGCTTTTTTTGAACACCTCCAGGGACAGCAGCTCCACCACCTCCCTGGGCAGCCCATTCCAATGCTAATCACTCTCTCTGTGAAGAACTTCCTCCTAACATTCACCCTATACCTAGCCTGGCACAACTTGAGACTGTGTCCCCTCATTCTGTTGCTGGGTGTAGCATCATGTCTGAATCTGCTGATGGGTATGTCCCTGTGGTTTTTTCCACATTGTTTTTATCCTTGAGAGGGTAATGCCACTTGCCCAGGCTCTAGTTCCACAAGCAGGGATGCACTTCAGTCATTTTAAAACCCTACCATTTTCCCATTAGTTGCTGGGCCTGTCTGCATGTATTATGTCATTTGTGCATGAACCACTCATGTAGGTCTGTGGTCATGGACTGAGGCTTTGGGGCTTGTCTACACACAGCTTCTGTAACTCCCAGAGGTCCCAGGTTCAGCTGGTACTGACAGCTATTGCTGTGCTGTCCTACCTCTGTCCATTTATGAGGGCTCTGGGATTTTAACCCTAAGCCTAAGTTTATTTGGCATCATAAATCAGAGTAGAGAGTAAATGAACAACACAGAAAAGGAAGCAGTCTCAGACCAACTGCACTGCAATACTTGCAGTTTTCCAGTGCTGCTCAGTGTTTCCAGGACACCAACTTGGAAGGAGTCAGATGGCCTGTCTGCTGTGATTTAAGTGATACAAATCCTTAACCAATCTTTGTGTGCCTGCGTTAAAGACAATACTGTACTGGGCTCTCTTGAGTGTATCAAGCCCAGCTCAGTCTGCTTCCCAGCAGGAGAGGTAGCATCAACTATAAAGGAGATTGGACACCCAGAAAGCCAGTAAACATCCAAACACAGAAACAAACATTCCAGTGTGTTTGGCCTGGCCTGGCACTCTGGTGAGTATTGGTTTCTCAAAGGTCATTTATCACATTGGTCATATTTCTGTGGATGTGATCAGCGGCTGTAGGTTCTAAGATGTCACTTAGACAAGAGCCTATAATCTTTCTTTAAACCCCAACCTGGCTGAGTCCAAAGTTAATTTGTATGTGTTAAACAATCTAAATTACTGTTGGACTTCGCTCTGTATGTCAAATCTAAACTGTTCCTCCTGGAACTGTATCTTCTGGAAGTTCTGAATACCTGAAATAATCTTGTACAGATTATCCTTTGTGGTATTTATTTTCTTCCACTGATTACAATGGAAGGAATACCAAGAACACATTTTTCTGTAAGCTTTGCTAACGCCTCATGCAGTACACTGAATTCTGCCAAAACTGACTTTCTCTCCATTAAGGGGCACATATTTTCATGCCATAAAGACCCACATGTCCTGTAAGAGCAAGAGTGTGTTCATTTACCCACTTGGGAAAAACGACTGGCAATGGCACCTTCATTTACAGTAAGTTTGTTTGTTAAGTGGAGGGACCAAATATTCAGCAATTAAACTAAATGAGACAAAAATTTCAGGCCATTGCTAATATATCCTGCTTTGGTTTCCTGAATGGGTATGTAAGATGATGTATTTTTGTAGTAAGCATCGTTTCTGATAATTAGACATTATTATAGCAAGTGTTTCTAGGAAAGGTGCTTCACCTGTTATCCTAAAGATTTATTATATTTTCTCTCAAATAACTCATACTATGTCCTCTGCAGAAGATGGTGATTTATAACAATACAATCCACCTTAGTGTCTAACAGAGATTTATACCACCAAATTTTAGGCACCTAATATTGAAGGGATGTAAATAATACTGAAAGTTGGTGTGTTGCTCTTGCAGGAAAGGAGCAAGAGACTTTCCAGGTTCAGGAGATTGCTGGTTTATGATGTTACTCTTCCCTTTTTTTTGTTAATTAGCAGAGGCCATATCATCATCAGCTGTTATTATCATTGTTGTTATTTATTAATATTATTGATTATTGTTCTCTACAACTACCTCAAAGGAGGTTGTAGTCTTTCAAGTAACTAGGGGCAGAGCAAGAGGAAATGATCTCAAGTTGTGCCAGAGGAGGTTTAGATTAGATGTTAGGAATAACTTGTTTACTGCAAGAGTGGCATAGTCCTGAAACAGGTTGCCCAGGGAAGTGATGAACACTCCTGAAGGTGTTAAAAATCTTGGTAGGCATGGCACTTCAGGACATAGCTTAGTGGTTGCTGTGGTTTGGGGTTGACAGTTGGACTGGAGGATTGTAGAGATCTATTCCAACCTTATCAGTTCTGTCAGTCTATTTTGATTCACACCGTGTTCCCTGCAACTAAGACTGCAGTAGGTGACTGTTGCTCATGTATTCTGCTTTTCTGACTGAGCCACTAAGGTGATTGGAACTGTGAAAGAATATTCCTGGTACAAAGTGCTATGTTGCACAAGCAACATTATCCAGAAAAATATATTTGTGCTTTGCTTTAAAACAGAAATGATCCCTTGGATCTAAACTAAACACATGCTGGAAAGCTTTGCTGGGCTGTGGTGACCACTCACCATACACTGATAATGAATATCTGGGCTCATGGGCAAATACTTTGTTTTCATGTGAATGCAGTTGTTTCCCATGACATCCTCCAATTAGTTCTTTTCATGACAACAGTGCAAAAAGGAATCAAAACCACAAAGTACGTTTGAAATATGAATGCCAGAAGTGTTTTTAATATTTACTAAATTCTATACTGAGTGAATAAATGCTGATGAAGTCCTGATAGGGTTCTTTTGGGTTGTTGGTTACATTTTCCTCAGGAGTTCAGATACCTACTGGAAGGAGGAAGAAATCAAAATTTTATAGAGTTTTAAGTTTTCTCTTTTTTTGTTTTGGGCTTTGGATTCTTTGTGTCAGGACATTGGTTTTTCTATGCATGAAATCATGTCCTATAACTCAAAATGTGTCAGAACCACAAAGCACTGAAGCTTGGGAGAGTATTTTGGGAAAGCACCACGACACACACACCCACCTCTTATACTGTCTCAATCCATCTTCCTAGATACACTCAAAACACAAGGTGTGGTGCTGTGTGGGTGTTATAAACAGCTTAGTCCAGTAAGAAGTGTCTGTCTACCTGTGGCCATGGTTGGGATGGGATGGTTGGCTAGGAGAATCTTTCATCTGACTCAGTATCATTTTGCTTTTTTTAGTAAACAAAAATCTGTTTTCCATCCTAACTCTCCCAGGATTAATTGACATGAAATTCAGTCTCTCCAACTCTCAATGTGTAAACCTGAGTAACGAGAGTTAGATCACATATGGCAGACTGAGTCATACTCTCTGCCAAATTTCTGAACTATCCTCTGAAAATACCTCTCTACTGACTGCAGAGGTTAAGGGCTCAATCTGGCCAAGCATAAAAAGCTAATGTCCCTGGAGACACTGCAAGCTGTCTGTGAAAGCTGCATGTTGCTGGAGGACACAACCCCTGAACCAGCCAGGGAACTGGGTCCTGTCAGATCAAAATACAGCTGGTATCAAGTGGCTCGTGGCTAAACCAAGATGTAATGACTAGCATTAACCAGACACCTAAAGTAAGGTTCATCTCACCATTTTTAGACCACTTCAGTATAAATATTTACATTAAAACTAAATATCTAGGCTATTTTCTAGACAGAATAATTAAGTCAGTACTTTAGTCCGTATCATAAAATAGATACCTAAGGTATTGGGTGAAGAGAACTGAGTCAATCTTTGTAGGAAACAGTTTCTTTCCAGAATCTTTATAAAGAAAAATCTCTTTCACATGAAGAAGTTTAAATGCACCATCATTAAACAATGAGAAACATTTCCAGTTTTTCCTCAGTTTCTTACCTTAAGATGGGCCATCAAATTTGTATGCATCCCAGGTTACATCTCAGGTGTTTGGAGACTAACAAACAAGTAGCAAACTTTCACAGGCTACTTGTGTAAGTGCCCTTTGGTTTTCCTAGAATTGCAAAATACCCTGGGTACATGGCTCATCACATTTCTGTTGGCTTTTTCACAGCTAACCTTCATCAAAGCACTAACACTATAAACCTTCTAGGGTCAAAGAGCCATATCACAGAATCATAGAATGGTAAGGTTGGAAGGGACCTCAAAGACCATCCAGTTCCAACCTCCTGCCATAGGCAGGGACACATCCCACTAGCAGGTGGTCTCTAGGACATGATAGGTCTCTATGACATGATAGACCTTTTAGAAACAATTCCACACAAGGATAATTTCTCATTTTCCTTTATTCATTTTTTTTTCCCTGCTTAATAGTCCTGCCAAAGAAGAACCAACAGGAAAACTAGTGTCTGCACAGTGTGTTTATGCTTGAGATATATATAGGCCAGAATTTCCATACACCAGTTACACCTCTGATTCAGACCAAAGAAAAATGAACAGCATTGTTTCTCTACTGGTCCTAAAATTATCCAAAAGTCAGATAGTGCAGACAAGAGGCAATTTAGGCCGAATATCTCTCTGAGCTTCTTGCTACACATCTCTGCTACTTCTGCTACTTGCTCTGACACAGACTAGGCCTTTAAGAAAATAGTCACATAACTTAAGATAACACTCTATTACTTAGATATTACCTGAAATTCACTGGGTTGTGAACTACTGTCCTTCTCTGAACAGCAGGTACTTGGTGGATCTGATAAATATTTTGCCACTGTTTTTTTTATCCTTCAGTGAAACACTGTAGTTTCAAAACAGGTAAATTTTAAACTTCATCACAGCAGCGATGCTGCCTTACAAAATATCTAGTTTAAATCTCCCCTCTTTTAGCTTAAAACTATTGTCCTGTGTCCCCTCATAAAAGCCCTGATAAAAAGAGGTGTGGATCTCCTAATATCCAACCTGAACTTCCCCTGGTGCAGCTCAGAACTATTTCCTCTAGTCCTGTCACTCATCATCAGCCTCTTGGTTGTCCCTCTCCTTGTCCAACTTCCCATCACGTACTAGTTGTGGTAGTCCTAAGCAGGCCAAAATAGGCTTATACATGTCCTGGCTTGCCCAGACATGTTTTTCTGCTCTCCCTCCTTCTCTTGTCGGGAGAAGCAACCGTGGGAAAGAGGACAAAGAACCTGGAGCCACTGAGTCTAAGGACTCTGGCCTGCCCATACTTGTTTGTATCCTGTGGTGAACAAGGTACACAAGTTCTGGTTGTGCCTGCCTTTTTCAATGCCTGTGTTCTGCCCTAAAAAGGGTAAAGCAAGCCTATGGCTTCATCTAATATGGTCAAGCTTGGCTAACTGCCATTCTGATTGGTTATTCTGTG
This sequence comes from Eubucco bourcierii, assembly GCA_013396675.1. Taxonomy (NCBI): domain Eukaryota; kingdom Metazoa; phylum Chordata; class Aves; order Piciformes; family Ramphastidae; genus Eubucco; species Eubucco bourcierii. Next base: position 39,744 of record VWZE01012617.1, read on the forward strand.
TCCAAAGGCCCGTTAGTCTCAGGCTGTATTGTTAAAAGGAGATGAGCAGGTGATACAGTGTGCTCTGGTCTGCCATTCTATTCATGCTTTCTGTTTGCTACTGCCCTAGTACATCCTGAACTGCCTGGAAATTCCACTGACTTGAGTTTACTAGGAACAGGTTCTAAATGACTCAACTCAATCAGCCAGCATAACCAGCATGACATCGTGCTAAGACTGCACATCGCAAGGCATCCTGCCTATGCCTGAAAGTCTTCTGCCAAAATGGGAAGTCCTCTCTGTCTCCTTTCCTGGGAAGCCTGGGAAGAATCAGAAGTCTCAGCCGATGACAAGGCAGTAACAGAATTCCCTGAAAGCGTTTGGGTACTGTCTGAAGCTGTAGTCATCCCTGTGAGTCAGGAGATATTCTGTGAGTAAATGCTTAAAGCCTCTTGTAATTCACCATTGCCTTCTGCCATAAGCAGAAAGGAGCTGCCTGAGCCCATCTGGTGGGCAAGTGGTGTATTGACCGCAGGAGCCCTCTCTTCCAGTTCAATTAACTTCGATAAATGTTCATAAATTATTGTTAGTTATCTCTAGATCCTACATTATTATCCGTGTAAAGTTTCCATGACTGTGTGAAAACTCTAATTATTATTAAAATTAGTAGTCGGGGTGGCGAGAGCTATGAATATTGATTATTAATAAACATTATTAATGTTTGGAAAATGTTATCTCCTATCAATCAATCACCCCTCCATAGCAGTACTTATCTTTTCTTGTTAGATCATACATCAGAAAATCTAACCCTCTGCTTTGTCTTCCCTTTTGAAGGGGACATTCCTCCTTTCCAATCAGTGCATAGCCTGTAAATCTGTAAATCCTCGGTCCTGGGGCTAACATTGCTTGGCTGGGACTAGTCATAGGACTTATTTCCACTGCTTATGGTGTGTGTGTGTGTATATATATAAAAAACATACTCAGATGGTCTTATTTCCTGCATCACCAGAACATGCCTGCAATAGACTTCTCTGTGCACCAGAGGTGGAAAGGTGAGGGTTTTTCTCTTTATGCATTTGTCGGCAGACAGGTATGGTATTCAAAACAAATCAGTGCAGATTTAGTCAAACTGGTGGAGATTTAGTAAATTTTCACTGTTGAGAGACGATTGTGGCCAGTAGGTGACACTGCTGCTCCATACCACCTCATGCTCCTTAACAGCAGTGAGCTGCTTCATACGTAGTTTATGACTGAAATAGAATATTTTGAGAGAGATATTGAATACACGGTGAATCACATGTTTAATATCACTTTTTAATAGCGCATTTTGGTATCCTCTTTAGCAGATCTTTTATTTGTGCAGTTCTGCAGTTTTGCTCAAGGCTATGTCATTTTACACACTTTCTGAGGAGTGAAGCAATGTCATCTTTCTATTAAACAGGGGGTAGGGGAAGAAAAAGAAAAAAAATCACAAAAAAAACCCAAAGCAAAATAACCCACATAAACAAAACAATAAAACACAGAAATTTTGGATTTAAACCTGCTGAGAATTGCAGAGACTATTTGTTGTTTCACGAACTTAGCAGAAACATAATCACAAATTGCAGTAAAAATTGTGTTTATTAAAAAAAAAAACCAAACAACTACTCAGAGAAAGTAATATTAGAAGCAGTTTCCTGTTGCTCTGTGTGCATGTATGTTTACACATGCATATATGTATATTTGTATATGCATATACACTACAATTAATATATGAAGTACTTAAAAATTATTTCATGCATACATGGAATGATTTATTGTCTGGATTCTGTAGATCCATAAAGTATTCTGTCTTCAGTATTTGATAGCAATATCAATTGGAAAAAAGTAATTTGGTTTCTCCACAAGATGTCGATGTTTCCTACAGTTTATGTCATGGCAAGTTCACTAGCAATGATTATTCATGTCTGTTAATTAAAAATGAGAGATGGTGAAACATACAGCTCAAAGTATTCTACTATTCAATGAGTTTGCATTAATTGGAGAAATGAAACTGTTGACTTCTATAGCAAAAACTAAAAAAAAAAAACAATGTAAACCCAACATTTTGTTCTCTTACTTTCCCTGATATGACTTTCCCTGATATGTGATACTGTGCTGCACCAGGGGAAGTTTAGGCTTGAGGTGAAGAGAAAGTTGTTCACTGAGAGAGTCATTGGCTACTGGAATGGGCTGCCCAGGGAGGTGGTGGAGTCACCAGCCCTGGAGGTGTTCAAGGTGGATTTGGATGTGGCACTTAGTGCCATGGTCTAGTCTTGAGGGCTGAGGTAACGGGTTGGACTTGATGAGCTTTGAGGTCTCTTCCAACCTTGGTGATACTGTGACAGAAGATTTGAAAGAGCTGTTGTAGAGAAATGGGATACTATGAACTGTGAAAAATGAAAGGGCTTTTTGGAAAGTTTCTGATATACCTATCCAAGAGTAAACATCAAGTCCATGCTAGTATATTTTAAATTTACATACACACACACACATGTACATATATACATACATACACCTATTTGTGCCAGAGCTATTGACACTGCTCACTTCAAAAGCAGATACTTCCATAAACACTGGTCATTTTTCTTGTGCCCACCGGATGTCAGAGTCCACTTTCATGAAACAGGCATTGAAACATAAGGGGGACAAATTCAGCCTTTCTCATCGGGTTTTGCGATGTTCATAAATACATGGATAACAAAGAGCAGTGAAAATGAGCAGAGCAGTTGATGGTCAGCATAATAAACATGTCAGTATTCCCATATGCAATCCAAGTAGACATGTTGATTTCTTTTTTTTTTTTTTTTTTTTTTTTTTTT
>VWZE01012617.1:42943-60893 GCA_013396675.1 Eubucco bourcierii
GGGTGTGAGAGCGTGATGAAATCATTGTTTTCTTATTGTACTTTGTAACTTCGTGTCATAGCTGTATTTGTCAGACTGAAAAGCATGTCATACATTTGTTACCCAACTAACTTTTAGAGGGATCCATGATCCATCACATATGTGCAAACAAGCATCTCTGGGAATAATCCTTTGCTCCTTACACAAGCAAATACACCATCTCAGACATCACCACAGGCAATCAAAGTTTTGTTTTCCTTAAGACTACAAAATCAAAACTGTGATGAGAACATGGCAGGTACTTGTAGTGATTAATCCACTGGACAACACAGGCTCTGTTTCGTTTGTAAGTTATCTGTGCACAAAGATTGTTTGGAGGATCTGTTTGTTCTTTGAGATGGTTTGAACCTTTTATTTCAATACAAGGATTATTTGGCAGCCTTTCACTAGCAGCGGACAGCTGGCAATGGGTAATTTGTTGTGCAGCTAGTAGGTTCATCAGCTTGAGATTTTATCACACATTTGATGGTGTTTGGTGTATTTCTTCAAGCCTCTGCTTCTGATGAGTGTCCCAGACTCATGTGAAAACCCTGCATGACTGAATGTCAGCTGATAAACCACAAAAGTTCTTCTCTTGTTTTGAGAAAATGCAGGGCTTTACTGATGCAATTTTTTTTTTTTCCTAAACCAATTCCTTCCACAATGAAAATAAATGGTACCTCAGGGAGGTATCTCAGACCATTCTGGCTTTACTACATTACCTGTCTATATTACTGTGTGCTACTGCAGGTTCAACCATCATTCCCTTCAATAACTCTAAAGGAGTACTTACCTCACCTGGTTTCAGATTGCTTACTCAAGGTGAAGCCATTCTCAACTCCCAAAAATATCTGGGATTTCTGATTGTTTTAATGAAAAAAAAAAACAAACAACAAAACAAACAACAACAACAACAACAAAAAAACAAAAAAACCCCCACCACCACCCCCCCACACACAAAAAAAACCCCACAAAAACCCCCAACACACACACCAAAAAAAAAAACGGGGGGGGGGGGGGGGGGGGGGGGAAGGCAACAGTAGTCATTGGCTTACAGGAAGGAGTATGTTCCAGCATTGTGCTGGATGACCAGAGCTCAAACAAAACCTCTCGTGCTTTTGTGTTATTTTTTAACTGTATTCAGTGAGCCAAGAGAACTAAACTTCCTCTAAGCAATTCTATGAAATAAATAACAGCCTGGAGAAGGACCTACATAAACATCGATGAGCTACATACAAATATGGGAATCTGTCTCTGCTCTAAAATGTCCCTCAATGCATTGTTTACCAATATGCTTAAGGAACATACCACTCTTGTTTTGCAGTCTGCAGTCTTTGCTTCTCAACAGCAGATTTTCCAAAAGATCATTAAGCACCAAGATAAAGGAAGATACTCTGAAGTATGAATGTAAACACATGAGAACCAATAGCTCAGACCAGACCAGAACTTTGCAGGAAGATTTCTGCATTGACTACTAAGATAGCTGATATAGTTTATAGCAGAGTATTTGGATATATTCCCACCCCACAGCAGAGACTGTAGATGACTGATTTAAATGGCTGCTGTCAACCCCAATAACCATTCCTTGAACAAAACCTCTGCTGATGTTAACCATGTTACACTTGGGAAAAAAAATAAAAAAGAAAATAAACCCATTCATAATTCTTGTGTCTTGTATTTCTCATTCAGCTGCTAGCTACTTTATATCTGACTTGTGGAGGACCTGACAAGTGAGTGATACCTTCTTTCTCTAAAGTCCTAATCTCAGTAGAACTCCATCAGTTTTTACTACCTATATATGTGGTATATGGAGTTTAAGCATAGAAAAAAATGATCCTGGCATTCATTATGTGAAGCTGTCCTAAAGTTAGTTGCCCCTGCCCCATGTTTCTCCTGTGGGACTCCACTCCTTGTAAGTAAAATGGGTCTAATGACATTTTCAGTAAACAAAACAACAAAAACAAATAAAACAAGCAAACAATAGGAATAAACACACAACAATTTCTGAGAAGATCAGAAACAATAATAAAATTTATCATTTACTTGTAATTTTATACTCCCATTTCCATGCTGGCAGTGGTCAAAGATACTCCTTCCCTTAATGATAGTAGCAAATCCCAGAGCTTCTAGTTTTCATCTGGCTCATCTCTCATACTTCTGTTTTATAACTAAAATTAGACTTTTGTATTTAATGTTACTTAAAATAGGCATCATGTAAGATATCAATGAATTCAAGGATTAGAACTTGTAAACTTCAACAGTGGATCTCACTTCCTTTGAATCCAGTGACTCTTTGTTGTTAATGACACAGAGGATCAGCACCAAGTCCCTATGCCTTCTTCCATTTTGCTATTTAAAAGCTGAACAGAAAGTGGTAGTAAACTCCTTTCACCAGCACTCTCATTTTGTCTCTGCTAACCTCCCAGTAATATTGAACATTCCCCAAAGAATGAGTAAACAACTAATTTGGATTGAGTAAAGCAGGAGGCTCAGAGGCAATCAAAGTCATGGCTGTTTGTTGGGTTTTTTTGTTTGCTGGTTTTTTTTTTTTTTAATCCAACATTTCGTTGTGAGAACACATTATGTCAGCTCATTTGTCTGCTGCAGTTCTACTTTATCAGCCTGGAGTAAAAAGCATTGATATGTCTGGTTAGATAAAGTAAATGGAAACTCAGGACTCAGTCCAATTTGCTGTACTTTGATATATTTCACAAACCTGAGAGTACTGCATGTAGCACTAGTTGCTATTTGTATATAAATATTGCAGGTTAGAAAATCTCTTATAGTAATGTTTATGTTTATTTCTCCCTTTCTTGCCTGCCCTGGTTGTGTGCTTATTGGTTTTCTGATTGGAAGACAAATGTCACCCTTTCTTACTAAATTCTTTTTCAGTCCAGGATGATACCCAGCAAAAGAATTCATCTTCATTGGTAGCTTGCTAGTCTGATAAAACAGAAGGAGATATCTTCCAGGAGTGCTGGATACGAATGTAGCTGAAGCTTATGACTGCAATAACTTATTCTGTGTTGTGCAAGATGAATTCTTAAAGATATTTGATCATTGCCACCAGCCAAATCTCTCACTCGTAGTGAAATTTGTTGCCTAGGCTAGAAGAGTACTAAGGATGGTTCCTGAATCAGGTCTTATTTATTAGCAGTTTTGTAAGGTGTTTTATTGAGAGGTTCCAGAAGTGAGAATAAAAAGGAACAATGGTCTGGAAGAATGGAGAAATGCTGACCCCCAGCAGTCACTGAGTATTATTTTTGTTGTGGGAGAGAAGAATTTGTTTTTCTTTTTTCTTCTCTCACTGTGGGAGTATATATTCTGCCCATTTGAATTCTTATTAAAGTGATTTACTGTTCAGGAAAGATGCTTTACAGTTAGGCACAGTTACACAATGATACCTTCTTCTCATGATCAGCTAAACGCCATAGCCCATCAGTGGATGCCTGCTATAGAGTAGGGACAAATATTTACACTTATGAGTTGCTTTTTCTGCCATCTAGCTTGAGAGTGGTAGGAGCAGTGCTCAGAGCAGAAGAATGTTGCAAAAGGGAGAGACTGGTTGGATAACATCTTATTTCTCTCAACACACAAATATAGGGTTTAGGTCTAGTTCTGAAACACCACCTCCTTTATACCCATGAAGGACAAACACAAAAATAGCCTTTTTTTTTTTTTTTCCCTTTCTTTTTTCCTATGGACAAGCTTGTATAAACAGATTCTATTTTCCTCTACTGAGGAAGTAATGGTGCAACAAACAAAGTTGTAATACATATCTCTTGCTTTTACTGACATAAGTCAGTAAATGCTGTGATTTGCAATGGCAGCACTGCATTCATGTTTGGAGAGGACAAGCAGGGCTTACCATATTTCAAAGGGAGGGTTATAGGAAACCCAAAGTAAAGCTGGGTCTGTATGAGATATTACATGTTTTAGGCTAGAATATAACGGGGGAACAATGGTAAACCAAATTGGTGTTCAGAGATTCATTGCTGAAACCATTCATTGCAAAATAGTTTCAAGTAGACCCATAATGTTACACTTGATATTAAAGTAAATAGTGCANACAATTCTTTAAAATTAAATGTTCAGGGAATTTAGGTTTTAATACTAATATAAGGTTTTAATACTAATATAAGACAAGTAAACATTTTTTTAAAAGGAAGAGTTCATTTAGAAAATGTTAAAATCTATACTGTGCACATGCAAAATCTTTCTTTTTCCTTTTATTTTCTTTCCAGCCAAAGCCACTCACAAAATTTAATCTGAATTTGCAAGTAGTTTCTCTTTCTCTATGCTCCAAAAGGAAAGTTTAATTGCTCACCATATATACCCTTTTTTTGAGAAAAACCTCAAATTCAAAAACCCTTCTCCACTGTGCAAATTATCCATCCTTTGGCAAGAAAGAGACCCTTACTTCAGTATCTAACAGTGCACCTGCTAGCCTTGCTTGAATTGGTATTTTGCCTTAACATGAGCATTTAGTAACATGTCTGAAATTGTCACCATGAATCACCTGTACTTGTGGATGATAGAGTTAGCATGGTGCCATGTGGATCCAAAATACTAATCATTAATATTAAGTCCATGTAATTATACTGCCAGCCTCCTCTGCGGAGGAATTGTGGAGAAAGAGCCAAGTGCATGTACAGAGCATGAAGAAAAGCTCTTGTCTTTCAAGTGACATGAACTAGATCAGTGCTTCCAAAGGCTGTAAGTGGATAAACTGAACAAATTACTTTGGAAATAATTCTTTTGCAATGAACAAGTGTGTCCCAAGGCAAACTGAAAGCATTATTTCTGTTTCCAAGTATATCCACCCAAAGAAAAATCCTGCTTCCCTGGTACACCTGTGAAACTTTTTTCCCCCACTTACTTCAACTAAGCACATACAGCCAAAAAGATGCCTGAAGAGAAGACTAATTTCCATCAGCAAGTGCCAGGTCATTTGTCCACCCCACACTCTCTTGAGTAAAAATGAGAACTGTGCCTATCCTGTTGTGTGAAAAGTTAGCCTGATTTTTGTGTTCTCCAAATATATTTTGGTGCATGTGCTGGAGAAAAATATCTGTGCAAAGAAAATATCTGTGATTCTAAGAAAAACTTGAAAGTTGCAATTTAAAAAAGAAAGGTTTGAGCTGAAATCTCAGGAGCTCAGTTAAAATTACAGAACCTTAGAAGACCATCTAGAACAGAGATATTAGCACAGGTCTTCAGCTGACATTTTCAATCCTTCAAATCTCTGTGACAAACCAGTTTTATGACATCATAAAATTGATTATTATTTTTTAAGCTAAACTTAACTAAAAAAAAAAAAAAAAAAGAAAATCTTTAGGTTGGGTGAAATTCAGGTAAAACCCAAACCAAAAACATAGCAAGTTATAGGATGAACATTTTTGAGCTTTTAGGCGCATTCTTGGAGGAGGCAGTTTGGATAAAACAAATCAATCAACAAAACAAACTGACAAAGTTAACTTAGAAGTTTCAGTTTGTGTGAAACATTACTTATGGGAAAAAAAAAAAAAAAACAAAAAAACAAAACCAAAAACAAACCCAAAAATTACCCAGTCCTGCAGGCATCCTCATTTCACAGACAAGAAGACTGAAATACATAAATGTATACCAGGTACTATTATCAAAAATTACTCTCAGCCTGATAACAGGACTGTAATTGATATACCAATCCTCCTGTAAATCTACATTGTCCACCAAAACCAGGTATTAGATTTCCTCTATGTGTATAATATTAAGTCAGTTTTATTTTATTCTGGTACTGCTGAGTATATGCATGTAACTACATAAGAATTAATATAAAGGCTCTGGACATACACACTTGGTAACTGGTAAATTCCCAGTGTCATTAATGTAGCCAATCTCTGTCCCATTCACCCAGTGGCAATATTATTTAATCTGAATTACAGAGACAAATTGCTTGCAAGATTTTTATACCCTTAGCAAAACCTTTTTTTTTTTTTTTTTTCAAATGACTAAGCACTAGAAACCACTTTCAATTCCTGGAGGGGGAAATTCCCAAACCTCTTCTCTCTTCTTAAAAAGACACAAAGGGAAATCAGAACTTAGAAACAGATGACAGCGTTCTGAGTCAGTGGGAGAGGGGTTGGGAGGCAACTGGGCAAGAGGGTTTACAGGAGAGTAAATTTAAGATTATGCTATAGTATCTTGGTCTGTTTCTCACTGTCCCAATTCCATGTTTCACTTAACACTTCTACAGAAGGAATTAAGAATACAAGATAGTCCAACCCTTTCTATACAGATTTCACTACAGATGAGCTTCAAATGCGTTCAGTCACTTCATTAATTTCCCAGGTTGGTCATCTGCTCAATCTGATTGAGTTTCCAAAGCAATGCATGATGAAAACATAATAAAAATTTGCTAATAATAGTAATGTCTTTCTCATTGTCAGTATGACTTAACCTATATACAACCCTGGAAAATAAAGATCGATATTTCTCTGTGGAATAGGGAAAAAAAAATTCAGGAACAAAACTGTTTTACTGGAGAACATCTATGAGGAAATTAATAACCTCGAGTCTACTTCCAGTATTGATATGAGTTTTATTCCTAGCCTGAGTTACTGAAGGACCACTGTAATTCTCACTGGTGTTTTCCAGCCAATGAAATTCTGCAAGGAGTTTGCAGCTGGTTTGTATGTTTGGAAAACAGCCTTTGAGAATACTTTGCATTCGTTTTTTAAGGCATCTGAGCAGGAGGAGAAGCAATCTCATGTTTGATTTATGCAGGTTCTCACACTATGAATAGCCAAAATTCATGACACTCCTGAATATCTGAGCAACTGTGCTGTAAGCCCACATTTATGAGGATCTATGTGGCACAGCAATAGAAGTGGACAAGGACTGCAAAATCGTATATTTTTATATCATTCTGAATTACCTCAGATATTGTTTTTCTGTAAGGAGACACCAGCTTTGAAAATTAAACAGGGAACATACTCTCAGAGGCAGGTTATCTCTTCATTTTTAAAGCTTTCAGTATTTTTTTTTTTAAGTAATTGGAATGAAAGAAGTGAATAATGGAAGTTACCTGCAACACTCGGTTGCAGGTCTCAGTCTCTGTAAGAGGTAAATGGTTTCAGAAACAGTATTATACACTGACTTTAATGGCTAGGTTTTATGTGCTGCAGTTGTTGAATTTTCCATATTTTTTCCCTTAAATGAGGGCTGTTATGTGGGACTTCATATAAAGTCTCTCCTACATGATGCTGTAGAAACCTTGAGCGTTTCAACACACTTCAATACTTCTCTCCATCGCATCTGGCTGACACTTTTTAGAGATTAAAAGGCGTTACAAGGAAAAGAAAATGAGGAATGAAAAGGGAGAATGGTATATATGATCACATGAAGCTCATTTCTTTAGGAACACAAGAAAAATAATCAGGTGTTAGTTCTTTTTTATTTGCAGATCTCTACACAAAGACATCTTTGGTGTGGAAGCCATCTTTTCATAAAGAGAAGGTTCTCCTGCTGATGGCAAGGCTGGTACTGCTCCACTTCATTGGTATCTGGGAAAGACATTTTCCACCTCTTCAAGGATGGAAGAGGTGTCCATCTCTTCAAGGATGGAAGAGCTCAGCTGTGTCTGGTTTCTGCACTGGCAAAGAACTTTCTTCTCTCTCATGCATGAGTTGAAGGAGTTGTACTTTTCTGTAGTTACTCTAACATTGAACCATGCCCTTATCTCCCTGACCCGACACGTTGTGTGCATCTTCTTTCACTGCTTTTTACTAATATGTTGCTTTAGCACTAGAGTAATGTTGCTGCTTAAGAATTTAAAATGTTTTAGCTCAACTGTGATCTGTTACGTGATGTGGTGAGGCACTGGAACGGGTTGCCCACGGAGGTCGTGGCTGCTCCCTCCCTAGAGGTGTTCAAGGCCAGATTGGATGAGGCCTTGAGTAACCTGTGCTAGTGGGAGGTGTCCCTGCCTACGGCAGGGGGTTGGAACTAGATGATCCTTGAGGTCCCTTCCAACCTTACCATTCTATGATTCTATGATTCTATGATTATCCTTGGCAATTTCTTTGCACGGTCCCTGTAGGTGCCACTTCAAGTTCCCTCCTGTCATCAAGGGAACAGATGATCACCAACTGTAGGGCCACCCAGTCTGACTCCTGGCAGACAGTCTAGCTCTTTGATGAATTTTCCCAATAGCCATCATACACTATGCATGTATAATAACCTCGTTGCTTCAGAAGCAGTTGAAGGTTTGCTGAAAGGTCATAGGTTGGAAAATTGCCTCTCTGCTCATTGTTTCAAAAAATGAAATCAGATGAGAAGATCTAACAGAATCAGATCATAACAAATTAAACTAACACAATCTATTCATCTTCCTCTGGGTAAGCAATAATCAATACTACACATCTAGGCAAATAAGGTACTTTTATTAAGTGAGGAATGTGTGAGAACGTAAAATTGGCATTTTAGTGACTTATTCTCATCTTGGGAAAGAGAAGGGAGAATCTTCAACATCAAAACGATTTACCAGCTTCAGTTAACAAGTGAAAAAACAACCTCTGTTTCTTAGAATACATCTTTTTGAGATGTCTGCAGATACGACAGGAGAATCAATCAGAAAGATCTGTGTATGTCTGATTCAGAACAATAAAGAGGCAAGCACAGATATATCAGGCAGAGCATTTCAGCAAGCACTCTATTTTAATTTTTGTGTTTACCTTTCAGCCCTTACCTTTGCCACTCACACTCTGCACCACAACTTTGTCATCGTGAGTGAGACTGGAACCAGTTACACAGGTCTGCATGCTCTCTCTCCCACACGTACAAAGAGTGAGTTTTAAATGACATGTTCATAATGGTCAGATTTTTTTTTTTTTAATTATTATTATTATTTTCTGAGAACAAAGGAATGAAGGCTACTGGAATGGGCTGCCCAGGGAGGTGGTGGAGTCACCGTCCCTGGAGGTGTTCAAGGCGCGTTTGGACGTGGCACTTGGTGCCATGGTCTAGTCTTGAGGTCTGTGGGTGACAGGTTGGACTTGATGATCTTTGAGGTCTCTTCCAACCCTGGTGATACTGTGATACTGTGATACTGTGAAGGTAAGAAAAGTTCAGTCTGAAAATTTGATTCTGTATGTTTGTGCATGGGCTCACACCTGGTAGTCATTGAATAATTTATTTTAAAAGAAATTTTTTAAAAAAATCTTAAATTAGGCTAAAATAAATAAAATGTGTTGTGTTTCAGCCTAAACATAATATCATCAACCTAAACACAACATTAAACTGCTGGAGCAAGTCCAGAGGAGGGCCACAAATATGATCAGAGGGCTGGAGAAAATCTGCTATGAGGACAGGTTGAGAGAGTTGGGGTTCTTCAGCCTGGAGAAGAGAAGGTTTTGAGGAGACATTACAGTAGACATCCAGTATCTGAGGGGGGGTCTACAGGAAGGCTGGGGAGGGACTATTTACAAGGTCTTGTAATGATAGGAAAAGAGGCAGTGGGTTTAAAATGCCAGAGGCTAGATTGAAACTGGATGTTAGGAGGAAGTTCTTTGCAGTGAGAGTGGTGAGGTACTGGCACAGGTTGCCCAGGGAGGTTGTGGTTGCTCCCTCCCTGAAGGTGTTGAAGGCCAGGTTGGAGGAGGCCTTGAGTGACCTGTACTAGTGGGAGGTGTCCCTGCCTGTGGTGGGGTGTTAGAACTAGATGATCTTTCAGGTCCCTTCCAACCTTACCATTCTATGATTCTATAAACATTAAATATATATAAATATATGCATGCCATACGTGTGTGTGTGTATATATATATATATATACAGTATATATATACATACAGTATATATAGATATAAATAATACATATTATATATATATACAGCATATATACAGTATATATATATATACAGTATGTATATAGTGTATATATATACACAGTGTATATATATATACACACACAGTGTATATTATATTTAGATTGGTATATTATTCTATATTATATTTTTTATATATTTAGATATTTTCTTTTTTTTTAATTACGTATACATATTTAAGTTGATGATAATATTTAGTGCAAGTGAAAAATTCTATCTTCAGAACTGATGACACTGTTCTTTAAAGTGTCACAACTATACCTCAGCTTCCAAAGCAAAATTGTGCTTTTATTTGCTTGAAGCTTGAATAGTTTTACTTAGAAAAAATAAACTGAAAAAAAAAAAAACCAACCCAGATTCCTTTCAAAAATGATGCTTTAAATTTCTAGATTTCTCTGACACATGTTTCTTGCTCTTTGGAGACTGAAAGCAACTTTTTAGCTAAATCTCTCCATACTTGACATAATTCAAATCCAAATTACAATTTTCAGATCTTCATAGGTCTTATTCATTTCTAACAGCAACATCTGCAAGTTTATATATTTTTTTTCCTATATACTCTTCAAGCAGAAAATGCTTTGCTGATGTTAGGCTGATGATAGTTTATATTGGGGACCTTAAATGTAAATTAAATTTCTTTCCTTATTCTTGAAACATTTCAGTATAGTCTTTAATGCAAAACCCCTTTAGTAATCTCAGTAATTACTCTGTAATAGCAAAGGGATGGTCTTAGTGATCCATATTTGTTTATTCTAACTCTCAATCTTTAACTTCTCTGAGCAATGTACTAATTTCCCAGTAACTGAGAGGCACTAGAGAGGTGCAGAATAATCTTGCCAGGATAGATTCAAGTACAAAGGTATACATTATTTCTTAGCTCTATAAACTGTGAGTAGATTTTTTTTTTCCCCAAGCTCGTATATACTTATTTTATGCTTTATTGCTCTAGTGGCAAATTTTAATTTATTTTTATTTCCAATGTTTTATTATGTTTGCACTCAGCTGAGTTAGAGACCAGAATGGGTGATTGTTATACAGTAGTTTACTTTTAAAAGAAATAGGGCTTCTCAAGCAGCTAATACAGGAAGATGTATCACCAGCTTGAATAATTGTGACAACCATAGACGGTATCAGTGCCTGTTTGTTTGCACAATACCCTACTGCATTAAGAAAGCCATCCCAGCTGTCTTGGGCTCTGGAGTCACCCATTTCATCACTTGACACTGCAGCAGATGTTATGGATTGATAACAGACTTCACTTCATTCACTCCACATCTAAGATTACCTCTAGGAAAAAAAGGGAAAAAAAAAAATGGAAAAAAAAAATCAAATACATTATAACACTCCCAGCCATTTGTAAAAAAAAAAGAGAGAGAGAGACAGATCAGCAATTTATTCTCTCTTTTACACTATTAAATGGCTCCTTTTGGGCTTTGAAAAAAAAAATACTCTTTTTTCCTTTGGCTTAACACATTCACAGTGGTGGGCATGCATCTTAGTACCTCCTGAAAGAGAGAGAGATGGAGGTAGAATTAATGATTTAATTATATTAAGACTTGGATGGATTTTAGGATTATGAGTTACATTCTCATTATATCAGATGGTTTATGCTTTTAATGATAGTACATTAATGCAGCATGTTCATTGTGTTGGTGGCAGAAACACAGGCAAAACAAGCACTACATTTTTTTTCAAGGCCAGGTTGGACGAGGCCTTGAGTGCCCTGTACTAGTGGGAAGTATCCCTACCTATGGCAGGGGGTTGGAACTAGATGATCCTTGAGGTCCCTTCCAACCTTAGCATTCTATGATTTTTGGTATAATAGTTGAATGCACTATGCTTTCCTCTTGGTGATATTGGTGATGCTGGACAGAGGTTGCTCACTCATCAATAAGGAGTGCAGCTAAAAGGGAAACTGCATAAAATATAGAGGAGAAAAAAAATCCATGGCTCTATCCTACCGTTGCCTGCTACCTGAATCATAGATTTCAGATAGTCATGGGACTGTCTTCTTTGTTTCTGGAGGGGCTGGAGCAGCTGATGTCTTCTGTGGGATTGTGTCAGACATGCATCTAATATTGTGTCCTGTGAAAGTTGAAGGTGTGCAAATAAAAACATTGAGGTTTGGTTTCACTTCACTGACTCTGGGCAATTACATGAATCACCTGAAGTGGGAGCACAGTCATCTTGTGCAGCTGTGAGAGCGCAGTACTGGGCAGGCTGGATCACACGCTGCGGAAAATCACACCTCTGTCTCTCAGCATTTGTACTGACTTCTAGGGCAAGCAGAGTCCTGCTGGGTTCAAGCAGTGAAGTGGCTGGAGAGATACAAAGTCAAGAATGGTATTTCAGTGAATTCTAAGGGAATGTGATGGGTTCAACCTTGACTGACCACTAGATGTTCACCAAACTGTTCTATCACTGCCCATTGTCAAACAGGACTGGGGGAGAAAATACAATCAAAAGTTCATGGTCAAAATAAGTACAGGGAGATGACTCAACAGGGAGATGTCAAAAGGAAAATAAACTCAACTTAGGTAAATTAATTTAATTAACTGTGATTAAACATTATGATAATAAGAAATAAGAACAAAACTAAAAATACCTTCCCCTTATCTCTCTGTTCTTCTCAGGCTTAGCTTCACTCCAACTGAGGGACATGAGGAATGGGGGTTGCAGTCAGTTCATAACCTCTGCTGCATGTTCTCACGATTTTCCCATGGTCCTGTATCCCCTCCCATGGACTATATCCCCTCACATGAGATGCTGTCCTTCACAAACTTCCCCAGTGTGAGTCCTCCCCACAGGCTGTAGTTTTGCATAAACTGTTCCAGCACAGGTCCTTTCCATGAGTCCTTTCCTATTCCAGCGTGAAGTGCACACAGCCACAGATCCTGCCAGAAGACCTGCTTCTGTGTGGGCCCCTCTATGTAGGCTGCAGCTTCATTCAGGGCATAGCAGCCTGCTGTGGTGTGGTGTCCTCCATGGGCTGCAGTATGGTAATACGCTGCACTGAGGTCCTCTACGGGCCACAGAAAGGCAATTTGCATCACTCTAGCCTTCGCCATGGGCTACAGGAGTATCTCTGCTCCAACAGCTCAAACACCTCCTTTCCCTCTTTCTTCACTGACCTTGGTGTGTGCAAGATCGTGGTTCTAATATTTTCTCACTCTTCTCTACCAACTGCCGTTCCAAAGCTTATTTTACCCTTTCTTAAATATGTCATCACAGAGGTTCTTTCATCATTGCTAACTGACTCCGTTTTGGCCAGCAATGAGCTTGTCATGGAACTGGCAGGAAATGACTTTGAATGATAGAGGAACAACTTCTGCTGTCATCTCACAGAATGAAACTCATCCCTGTAACCTCCTCTGCTACTAAATCCTTGCCCCACAACCCAAATACAAAGGAAATATTTCCAGGGGTTCAAATCACGTTGTGTGTTATTTGAATGCTGAGTTTCCATGGATACTTTGAAGATTCTGGTATAAAGCAACATGTTTTAAATTGCTTTGAAGTATCTAACTCTTTGGTCTGCAAATTGTATTGGTTTTTCTAGCGCCTAGTTTCTGATCACAACGTGTCAAACATTTCCTTTAAGGTTGTTCTTGTTGTAAAGCAGTTCCTGACACCTCAGCATTTACAGTTTGACAAACCAAATCAGATGCTCTGAAGACCATGAGGACTCCTACAGTGAGCATCTGCTTATGGAAGAATGAAAAACATGGTCTTCACATAAAAGCAACTTTTCTCTGTTTTCAAATCACACTACAAAAATTGGCAACACCTTCACAAGCTGCATGTGAGAATGACTTTTGTTTGAGCAACTTCTTTTTGCCTCAGTATTTATTTATTAATTGTGTCATCAGTTATTAGCTCCATAGATAAAAAAGATAATAAATGCAAGCAAGATATGTTAAATTGATTGTTTCTATTAATACATCTACAGTTCAGCAATGTGGTAAAGCCACTGAAACAAGCAGCATGAGAAGTGCTTTTAAAGTCATCTATGCAGACAGCTCCACAGAGAAAAAATTATTGTCCACCTCGTGCTTCAAGTTTGGAAAACAGACAATTATTATACAGCCTTTAGTTTCCAGAGTTAAAATATAATAAATATAGTAAATATAATGTAATAAATATAACATAATGAATATAATATTATGACTATAATATAATGCATATAATATAAGAATAAATATGATGTTGCTATGTCATAATATTATTGTTATTATTATTATTATTATTATTATTATTACTATTACTTTTACTATTACTTTTACTATTATTACAATCTAGTCATACTTCTTCTTATAAATAAGACCAGGTCTATTTTGCCAGATACAAATGAGGTTAAATTTACTATATTTTTATTAATCTCCAAGTTCTCATTCTCTTCACAATCCTCAGAGCATGCCTCTTCAGTGACAGAAATTGAAGCAGAACGATTTTTGGTTAGCTGGTTGTTTGCGGGTTTTTTTTTCACACGCAAAAAACCTAAGAGCTGAAGCAACATATTAGCATTCTAACACCTTCTAACTTCTTCCTGCTGTCACTAAAATAGCAGTTGCTAGATATGAGAGAAATTAGTACTGGGTCTTCAAAGAAAGGGTGACTTTTGGATACAGGCTCTGAATATCTGCAGTTCTGTTTCACGCATTTGCAGAAATACATGTTCTTGTCTGATAAAAGGCTTGGCAGAGAAAAGCAGGTAGATTTCTCTCCCATCTCATATATAATGAAACACTAATATAAAGTCTCAATGAAACTTCTCAACTGAGGAAAATACAGAAAATTTTCATTATATTAAGTCAAAGCCTCCAATTCATTTTGTCTACAGCAGAAAGACATGCAACAGTAACTTACTGTAGACAACATTTCATAAGTTACTATCTAGATCATTATTCTTGTGTATGTTTCCTGGAAAGAATGTTAGATATGTGTGGGTTTTTCTATGAAATACATATTCAATTAGCTTATGAACTTCCTATTGTTATTGCTTGTATTCTGCCTTTTGGATTCTTCTGGCAAGGTGCCCGCTGAAGTCAAACTGCTGAGTTCAACAGAATAAGTCTCACTTACTCCATTGCTGTAGAAATCTGAATTAGTCAAATTGTTACGAGGTCATCCAAAGCTCTACTAATTTATAGTAAGCTTTATAGTCTACATTGCTCTATAGCAAACCCTCAGTTTACAATCCAAAGCTGTCCACCTAGATGTTGATCATTACAAATTAGACCCTGATCATTACAAATCATTCATTCACCTCCAGCCTGCTCCTTTGCATTAATGTTGTTTTTACTGTTGAATCAACCATGCGGATCTTAAATAGAACCACAGAATGGCTGGATTGGAAAGATCATTTTTTTAAGACCATCGAGTCCAATCTTTCATCCAGCACTGACAAGTCCTTAACTAAATCATGTTCCTAAAAGCTCTACTCAAATATGTCCAGGGATGGGGACTCCAACACCACTATGGACAAGGCAATGCCTGATAATGCTTTCGGCAGAAAAAACTCCTTATAGTATCCAATCTAATCTTCCCTTGGTGTAATTTGAGGCCGTTTCCTCTTATCCTATTACTTGATTGAACAAACTGACCCCCACCTCTCTACAACCTCCTTTCAGTTAGCTATAGAGAGCAATGAGGTCTCTCCTGAGTCTTCTTTACTCTAGGCTAAATGACCCCAATTTTCTCAGCCATTCCTCATAAAACTTATGCTCTAGGCCCCTTACCAGTTTTGCAGCACTTCTTGGAACATGCTCTGGTACCTCAATGTCCTTCTTGTAGCAAGGGGTCCAAAACTAAACCCAGTACTTGAGATGTAGACTCACCAGTGCTGTGTACTGGGGTAAAATCACTTCATTCATCCTACTGGCCACATTATTTCTCATAAACAAGGAAATCTGTCAGCATTAGCCTGCCCCTACCCCAATTTTCTGTTTTCTGGTCACTTACATCTGTTCTTGTTCATATCTATAAGTAAGGAAAGTAGTGAGTGAAGAGGAAAACCGTCCTCAGTCTGACTATTGAAATGTCCTTGTTTGGCAGTTCTGATAGTCAGAAAAGGATCATCTCTGTCTTTTGACACAAGGCTATACAAAGATCTCTGATCAGAAAGAAAATCTGAGCTCTTAACCTCTTCCTAACAAGTCCAGTTTTGCCAGGCATTGCCCCTCACCAAGTTGCTGGCACTTGAATGATAAAAGGCATTTGCATACCCCTGCAAAAGCAAGGAAGAGATCAGATGAGTCTCATCAGTTTTTGAGGATTTTGCTCCCCGTTGCTCATGGGGGCAGAAGAAAGAAACAGAAGCAAAGGATGCCTTTGGCAGTGTTATCACACACTTTAATTGACTCCTACTATCTTCATCATTTTCCTTACCCATAGCTGATGTTTTATACAAATTCATCTCTTCTATGCACACATCCCATGCATTTCCCAAGTTATAATCTTTTTCTTCCATTCTTGCCCTATCTGCCTGCTCCATCTAAAAATTAAATTTTGCACTCACTTTTGGACTGAGACTGCCCAATGAAAAAACTGCAGTTAAAGGCAGAAGCAAAGATGATCCTTTGGATTTCTCATTTCTCTGCAAAGAAGCTTTTAATTCCATTGGTGCTCCTTGGTAAATTGTTCACCAATTATGCATGTTAAAAAAAAATAAAATCATCTCAGGAAATTTAATTCACTAAAATACAATTTTAGGATTTGGATAGTAACATGCAGAGTATGGACAGGTTGGAGAGCTGGGTGGGGAGGAATGTCAGTGAGGGTGTGTGTAGAGTCCTGCAAATAGGAAGGAATAATCACATGCACTGCCATGACATGTCTTGAGTGCCTTGTACTAGTGGGAGGTGTCCCTGCCTACGGCAGGAGGTTGGAACTAGATGATCTTTGAGGCCCCTTCCAACCTTACCATTCTATGATTCTATGATTCTATTGGCTGATTTTCTGGAAGACAGCTCTGTGGAGAAGGATCTGGGAGGAAGGATCGTGAGGAAAAACACCTTCTGTTTGAAGGTGATGAAAGATTGGGACAGGTTGACCAGAGAGGTTGTGGAGTCTTCTTCTCTGGAGATATTCAAAACCCTCCTGGATGTGTTCCAACACAACCTGCTCGAGATGAACCTGCTTTAGCAGAGGGATTGGGCTAGATGATCTCCAGAGGTCACTTATAACCTCTACCATTCAATTATCCTGCTATGTGGAAAGCTATTTTAGGATTCTTAGAGGACTACTAATACTTAATAATACATATAAATATAAAAGTACATTATCTGTACTACATTTCAGCACTTTTTTTTGTGTAGATAATAGATCCTAAATAAGCCACATTTTGAGACTGTCGTCCATTCTTTTATCCATCTTAAAATAACCACTCCCAGAAAATGAATAGGTTTTTTCCTTCTGTTTCTTTCTCTTGAGTCCAACAGACTAGTTGATGAAGGCCAGTACACGGAAAAAGAAGATGAAGGTAAAACATGTGAGATGAAATTATACCTAAATAATTGAGATGAAGAACAACTTGGAAAAGCTTTAAAAGATATCTCTGCAAACCTCTAATTGTGTCACTTTCTTATCTTGACAGAGAGCTGAGAAAACTATGGTAATTCTGCACAATCTTCTAGTGCAGTGTGATTCTGTGATTCTATGAAAATACAAGACCCCCTTTTTATTCTTTTTTTTTTTTTTTAATATCAGATCATGATATCTCATCTCAGAAGATTCAGAAGTGTTCATTCAGTATTGTTCCACAATAGAAACAGTAACAGTAGCATCAGGTATGATGTGACATAGAAGGAGGAGATTGCATCATCAATGTCCACATACTCTCTGATGTAAATTTCATTAACATAAGATCATAGAATCATAGAATGGTAAGGTTGGAAGGGACCTCAAGGATCATCTAGTTCTAACCCCCTGCCATAGGCAGGGACACCTCCCACTAGTACAGGGTACTCAAGGCCTCATCCAACCTGGCCTTCAACACCTCCAGGGAAGGAGCAGCCACAACCTCCCTGGGCAACCAGTGCCAGTGCCTCACCACCCTCACTGCAAAGAAC
>VWZE01012617.1:69306-80387 GCA_013396675.1 Eubucco bourcierii
GAAATATTTTTCATGCTGCTTCAATTAGGCCCCTGGGTGAAGATCACACAGCTTTGAAACTGTTCCGTTTTGACAAAGTTCCAAAGTGCTATACACATTAGGGAAAACTAGAGTTTGCTGTAATGTAAACTGTTTAACATGCACACTGAGGTCAAATCTAAATTTTCCCAAGCATTTGGGTTTGTTTAAACATTAGAACATGGTTTGGTGTCAGTGAATAGGAAAACTTTAATGTTGTGGGTGGGAATCTACCCATCTTTCTTTGTTAAAGTTCCAAAGGCTACTGCAATAAAAATATTCATTTACCAAGGGGGCTATTGTCATAAGTGTCTAAAGACATTTATGCATTGGTGTGAAAGAAGCAAGCAGGAATAGACATCAGCATTGTGGGTGAAAAGAAACACGTCTTCTTTTTTTTTTTTTTTTTTTCTTCCCCCCCCCCTGAGGGTATTTTCATCTTGCANTTCCCCCCCGCCATTGTTTCTTTGTAGGAGTTCCAAAGTTTTTTTTCAGGGTGGTCTGGTTATCTGTACTCCCATATATTTTTCTAGTGGAATATAATAAAGCTTGAATAGCTGTGAGAGTCGAGAAGTTGAACAATAACTACCTATTTCTGTTTTCCAGTAATTCCCTTCAAATAAATGTGGACTAAGCTTACCTGTAAAGACTCAATCACACATAGGAAACTCCCTGATGTAAATTAATATACAGACAATGTCATAACTAGTGTAAATCAGAAGGGGTTATAAGAATTTAAGAAGGACATCGAGGTACTTGAATGTGTCCAGAGAAGGGCAACAAGGTTGGTGAGAGGCCTCGAGCACAGCCCTATGAAGTGAGGCTGAGGGAGCTGGGATTGTTTAGCCTGCAGAAGAGGAGGCTCAGGGGAGACCTTCTTGCTGTCTACAACTACCTGAAGGGTGGCTGTAGCCAGGAGGAGGTTGCTTTCTTCTCTCAGGCAACCAGCACCAGAACAAGAGGACACAGTCTCAAGCTGCGCCAGGGGAAGTTTAGGCTGGAGGTGAGGAGAAAGTTGTTCACTGAGAGAGTCATTGGCTACTGGAATGGGTTGCCCAGGGAGGTGGTGGAGTCACTGTCCCTGGAGGTGTTCAAGGCGGGTTTGGATGTGGCACTTGGTGCCATGGTCTGGTCTTGAGGTCTGTGGTAATGGGTTGGACTTGATGATCTTTGAGGTCTCTTCCAACCTTGGTGATACTGTGAGACTGTGAATATGGTTTCTAAATTTCAAGATAAAAATGTAAATTCATTTTTTTCCCACAGGACCTCATATGCTTAGTACTAAGCTAATACTGTTAATTAGTCATCACATTTTGCAATGCCAAAGAGTAGATAAATATCTACCATAAAACACTTTACTGATTTGGTTGAAATATCCTAGACAATATCTTATACATTTAACATTTTTAGAATATACTTGTATACCTTAGAAGATAAACCTTCTGGTTTGTTCTTTTTTTTTTTTTTCTCTCTATTTTTTTTTCCCCACTCCTTTCTGGTTTTCAGCTAGGAATCAAAATCAATCATGTATTTATTTTATGACACCAAGCTGGAGTAGGCAAGTTTAATCCTGTTGTCCATAAATATATGAATTTCAGATAAATATATGAATATAGGGTCAAGTTCAAATGCTGATTGGAAAAAGGAAATAATCTGACCCAATGAGAAAATCACCATATATGTTGAATGGCAGTCTCCATGTTAAAATAGAATCATAGAATCATAGAATGGTAAGGTTGGAAGGGACCTCAAGGATCATCTAGTTCCAACCACCTGCCATAGGCAGGGACACCTCCCACTAGGACAGCTCACTCAAGGCCTCGTCCAACCTGGCCTTGAACACCTCCAGGGAGAGAGCAGCCACAACCTCCCTGGGCAACCTGTGCCAGTGCCTCACCACCCTCACTGGAAAGAACTTCCTCCTAACATCCAGTCTAAATCTTCCCTCTGCCAGTTTAAACCTATTGCCCCTTGTCCTGTCATTGCAGGACCTTGTAAATAATCCTTCCCCAGCCTTCCTGTAGGCCCCCTTCAGATACTGGAAGGCTACTATCTGGTCCCCTCGAAACCTCCTCTTCTCCAGGCTGCAGAGCCCCAACTCTCTCAGCCTGTCCTCATAGGAGAGCTGCTCCAGCCCTCTGAGCATCTTTGTGGCCCTCCTCTGGACCCGCTCTAACACTTCCATGTCCTTCCTGAGCTGAGGGTTCCAGAACCTCTGTTAATCAGGTACCTGCTCTTGTATTAAAAAAGGTACAACAACTCATCATAAAGCACCAAATTAAGCTTCATTTATATGGAAGGGGTTGGACTAGATGATCTTTTGAGGTCCCTTCCAACTTTAATACTCTGTGTGATTCTAACATTCTGTATGATCTTATGGTGATTTACCTGGCCAAATTTACTTGTCTACATTTTTTAAATGATTATTCATATAGTCAGTGTAGAAAACTAAGGTTCTCCAAAGACAGCCGAGAACAGTTAAGAAAACTCCTTAAAAGAATAATACATTTCACATCAGAGGGAACTATTTTGGGAACGAATATAATGAACAGTTACAGTTTCATAAGAATTCTTCTTCCTTATTTCAGTGTCCAGTGCATTCACATGGAGATCTCATGAGCTCAGTTGATCTTTATTTCTGTTAAGAAAAACAACAAAAGCCTACCAAATATTCACCAAGACCCTCTATAAAACCCACCCCAGCAGTATTAAATAATGATATTCCAACCTATGGTTGTTTTTGAAGCCTGGACACTGGGGAAAGTTATGTAGTGTGGTATCATAAGATTTTGCATAAATTATGGCTCATTGTTTGTTGGTTTTAGGAAGTGCAAAAGTGTCTCTGTCTATGACAGGGGGTTGGTGCTAGATGACCTTTGAGGTCACTTCCAACCCTACCATTCTATGATTCCATGAAAATGCTGGTACAAAGGGAAAATTAGTGGTTTAGGGTTTGTTTTCATTTTGTTGTTTTTTATTTTCTTGGCATTGTTTTTGTTTTGTTGTTGTTTATTTTCCAGATGTTAGATTGTTTGCACCAGAGCAGTGGACTCAAAGAGCTGGCCACGTTAGATAGTTGGAGATTCCTTGCTCTAATCCATCTAATTCACCTGACTATGCTCTTGTAGTGCTCCTTATAATCAGGGCTGTAAAAGTCCCTACTTGACACAACAGAGCAGCAGTAACCTAAATAATATTTAAATAGAGAAAAACCTGTACTATCCTTTACCCTACTAAATTTCTTACTGGATGAATAAGACCAGATACAGAGATTGATTTCCATGACTAGTTTGGAGATGATCAGTGTGCTTATTACACTGGTCTGAATTTCATCCAAATGAATAGTAACTGAAATCTGCTGCCATCTAAAAAGCTGTTCAGAGATCTCTGGGAGTAGAAAAAATTCTCTTTTCTTAGATGTTCTAAATATAGCCTTCTACACCTTCAGAAGTGTTCACAAGCAAAGCCCCATTCCGTATTTGGTTTCCCAGGTAAATTTTTCCAGATTTGTATGCATTGATGAAATCTAATCTTTGAAACTTCTTTTATATGACTCTCTCTGAAACTTTCTTGAAATGCAGTATGTGGGCTAAAGGTTCCTCATAAGAAATGGCAGTCAGATGTCTGAACACAGCCTTTTAACCTAGGAAGAGCGAAAATAAATACTCTGTTTATAACTGCAGAGTCAGGTTGTTTGCAGTCCAAAGAGCAACAGCTGGGGCAGGTTCTAGTACATGAAAAGAGAGCTCTGATGCAGCTTCTAAACATTTTTGTCACCAAACTGGCCTTGCATAGCTCCAATTAGAAATCACTTTTTTCCCAGCAGTGTAATGGTTGCATAGGAATTTTTGGCCTTTCCAGAAGTAGTATGTTGATGTTCTCTTATTCGCATAGAATCATAGAATGGTAAGGTTGGAAGGGACCTCAAGGATCACCTAGTTCCAACCACCTGCCATAGGCAGGGACACCTCCCACTAGTACAGGTCACTCAAAGCCTCGTCCAACCTGGCCTTGAACACCTCCAGGGATGCAGCAGCCACAACCTCCCTGGGCAATCTGTTCCAGTGCCTCACCACCCTCACTGTAAAGAACTTCCTCCTAACATCCAGTCTAAATCTCCCCTCTGCCAGTTTAAACCCATTTTCCCTAGTCCTGTCATTGCAAGACCATGTCAATAGTCCCTCCCCAGCCTTCCTGTAGGCCCCCTTCAGATACTGGAAGGCTACTATCAGGTCTCCTGAAAACGTTCTCTTCTCCAGGCTGAAGAGCACCAATTCTCTCAGCCTGTCCTCATAAGAGAGCTGCTCCAGTCCTCTGATCATCCTCGTGGCCCTCCTTTGGACCCACTCCAACACTTCCATGTCCTTCCTGAGCTGAGGGTTCCAGAACTGCACACAGTACTCCAGGTGGGGTCTGACAAGACATGCAAGGACATACATGGACATGATCCAGATAAGGAACTGGGCATCTATTTCTTCAAATAAAAAAACCAAAAATCATTTAAGCTTCCTTTAGGAAATAAAAATACAAAGATGATCATCTCTGGAGAGCTTCAAAGACTTTGCTTGTTCTATATCCGTGTATGTGCTGTGTGATTTATAGTGTAGATGTGGATTTGGTCTCCGTGGGGGGAAAAAAAAAAAAAAAGTTTTTAGATACTTTTCCTTGACACTACCAAAATGCAAAAGCCAGATGATGATGATGAAAATGGTATTGAAACTGGAACTCTGAGTTCTAGCTTTGAAGAGAGTACACAGCTTTAACCAAATTACCAACATGCCTTCTAAGCCTCCGCTCACTTGCATGTGAACTATGTATAATGTAAGACTGTCTTAACTGAAGGACAAACTACATGTATTTGCTAATTGATTTTTACCAATAGAAGACAAAAAAAAGATTTTTTTTTTGCGTTTTCATATATATATAAACAAACGAATCATCAGTGAAACGTCAGGAAACACAAACCTCAACTTCCAACCTCTACCCTTTGCTTTGAAACCTGTATGCACAGAGAGTATAAATCGGACTCCAAGGCAATGGCTATGTCTTCACATGGGAATGTATCCAAGATCTGGGGAAGATTTCAAAAGATAGCAGGTGTTCAAAATTAAGAAATTCTGTAGAGTGAAGTCTGTTATCAGTAGGATGATGTAATGAATTCATGAGCTGCAGAACACGTGCAGATTTCCTGTACTGTATCACTATATAAACATCAGCTTCCAAAATCTGGGATAAAGAAGCTCTGTCTTAGGTAATTCATAAAATAAGGCTCTTATTTCCTCCAAATATAGAAGGCCAAGCTTGTCAAAATACATGACAATTAGCAGAAAGAGGAGGTCATAGCCTTCTGTCCCTACAAATGAGCATCCATTTTGCTCAGATGGTGCTAAGATAAGCGATCACTTTTTGTACAGTAAGTATATACTGTACAGGCCCATGCAGGCAATTGTAGATGAACATCATAACACTTTGTAGAGTTCTGTTCAAGGCTTATTACCTTTAGGAGTATGTCCAGAACAGTAAGTCTAAAACTAGTGTAGCAAGCCATTTTTTTTTATTTTTTTTTTTTAATATAAATATATTCCTTGTTCTGGATGTTGAGAGAAGAAAGAAAACTTGACCACATGAGTTACACAGAACCAGGACAAGGAAAGAGCCCAGATTTGCAGGGATGATGAAGGCTTAAAGAAAGAATTACCTCAGGAATGACAGGAATGGTAGAACCTTAAGCACCATGGAATTAGAGAGGACATGTTACTTCTGCTCTAAAACACATCTCAATATGCTACAGAATGAAGTGTCTGTGTGTAAAAAGCTTGTATATGAGGAATCAGAAAAAATGAAATTAGGACAAATCTGGCATCTCCAAAGGTTAAAAGGGATAATGTATTTTAAGAGAGATACATGTTCTAAACAGCAAAACTCCCATTAATTCTCTTGAAGGCAAACTCTTTCCATTAAATTAAAAAACCCTATAAGCTGTTCTGCAAATATCTTTTCATTAAGATCATGTTTAATAAGCCAAAATGACTGAGAAAGCAATTTTTTTCACCATATACACCTTGAACAGAGCCCAGTTGCATGGCATGAGCTGTAAACTCCTCTACATTGTGCTGCAACATTGGGTTAAACAGAAATTATGACTTTCATTACTCTGCATAGTCTATGGGATTGTCCATGGCTTAGAAGAATGTTAATCAATGTCATAACTGTATCAGCAAGAAATCTGAAAGTCAGGACAAAGGAGGCAATCTTCTACTAAGGAGCTCCCATTTACCTCAGAAATATCTACAAAGTTTAAATCTGGCTTTGACTAAGACAGGTGATGAAATACTCATCTTGATGGTTGAGAAAAGCCTAGTACCT
This sequence comes from Eubucco bourcierii, assembly GCA_013396675.1. Classification (NCBI taxonomy): domain Eukaryota; kingdom Metazoa; phylum Chordata; class Aves; order Piciformes; family Ramphastidae; genus Eubucco; species Eubucco bourcierii. Next base: position 75,691 of record VWZE01012617.1, read on the forward strand.
GGTCTCTTATTATAAAGATAGAATTGCTTTTATTGTCTACATTGCATCCTTGAATAATTGAATGGGCTAATTAAAATATACCAAAACATCTTCTTCTCATGCAAACCCCATTATCTATTATTAAGTTCTTAATTCACACCTTGCCGATAGAAATTTTATTGATGCACTTACAGTTATAAACATTTATAGTTTAGGATCTCTGGTCCAGTTTCATTCTGTCCAAAGTACTAAAATGGTTGTAAAGAAAGAGCCTTCTTCCCCAATTTCTGCTTGCAGTTCATGGATGTAGCCAGCATATGTCTGAGTCAATCGAGTTTTAACTCCATTGACTGTACAGGAAGTCTACAGCAGCTTCATTCAGTTAAATGAGCTGAATTAGTAAATACAAAAGTCTAATCTTCTTTAACAAAAGCCACCATGTCTTCAGCTCTCCTTTCTGCTTTAAATATGTATCATCTGTAAAGCCTCTTGATTAATACATAGGTTTCCATTTCCGACCTCCAGACATGTCACAAACAGAAGTCTTGATGACACTTCTCATTTTCTGTTGCTGGCTCTGTGAGCAGATGTTTTTCTCTTGGTCAGATTAGCACAACATATTAGAGCAAGGAATGGAAGGAGATTTGCACTTTACAGTTGAAAGTGAACTGTGTTATTCTAATCACCTTCATCTTCCTCGTAGCTACCCTGTTGTGATACCATGGCCTCCTACATTGATGAATACTGCAAGAGCAGAGAGGTAGCTATTAAGGGTGTATGTCTGGCTTTTCTGAGGTCAAGGAATGTTTTGCAAACAACTTCAGTGAATCCACAAAGTCAGTTCATGGAAGAATTTGGCACTTGTCCTGCATATGGTTACAAACTAATACATCATGCCTCTTACTCAGAGTCCAATTAAGGTGGTTCTATATGTAACTACAATCCATTCTGTTGTAAAAGACCTGTAAGTTGTTATTCCAATTGCCAAGGACATCAGGAGGGTATTTCACAGATCTAAGGGAAACGATGCAGACACTTGTAGAAATTCATGGCCCTGTTTGAGTGCAAGGAAAAGATTATTGATTATGTTCTCTTTTATCCATGCCAACATGAATGAAGCCCATGGAAATCCTTTTCCTATTACATATGTACAAGCAACTAGTATAAAAGACACTGAGAGGAGAATTGGACCCATTACAACTGCTATCTTTTTTTTTCCTTTTGCATTATTTAACCCCAAAATCAAGAACTACAAGGTTCCATCTTGCTTACATCATAGAAAGATGAAATAGAATTGTTTCTTTATTTCAGTTAAAGCTCTGCTTAAGTATGGCCACCACTTACACTGTCCAAAGCCAATGGATGTTTACTCTGTGATGATGGTAACACTCATTAGAAAACAAAGGAGAAACATTTTGTAGTGATATGGTGATACTACCATAAGTAAAATTGTTCATGGAAATTATCAACATTTAGACATTAACAAAGCCACAGCTCTCAAAAGAAGGGTAATGATTTTCTTATCTTTTTCATGTGATGAGGAAAATATACTCTAAAATGTGAACAAAGTTGATCTCACAGAGCATGTTTTCCACTGTCTGTATTGTCATTTCCTTTTGATTTTCTATCCTCCAGTTTCCAGCCTCAACAACAAAAGGGGCAGCAGATGCCACTTCATCAACAGCAACTCTGGGAATAACAATGTACATTGCCAAAGCTACACACACCAAAATATGAAGCCATACCTATAGTAATGGCTCAACAAAATCAAGGAAGTTAGAATACAAATATTCCAATTTGCCATGGTAAGTACAACGTAGAACAAGTTTTCTTTTGATTTCCAATACAGCTTTTCTGATTGGGTAGAAACAAGATATAATGTTTGCCAAAAGGCCATGTAAAGGAAATATGGAGTGTTAATTTCAATCACATAAATCTGCCTCTCTGAATTTCAAAATTATTTGCATTAATTTTCAAAAACATATCAATTGTTTTACGTGGCTATTAGATTGTTATGTTCTAGGAAAAAAAATCATAACCAATGTGTTATTGTTGAGACAGTAGGGAGAAAGAGAGATAAACAGTGAGATTGGTCTAGGAATCATATTTAAACTAATAACAGAACCTACCTATTTGAAATCTTTATCCTGATTTTTTTTTTCCCTCCAGTGGAGGCTCCAGGATTATAATATTTGCTGTAAAAGTAACTAAACCAACCAATCAACAAAATAACCAAAAACCCCAAACCAAATCAAAAACTACAATGAAACCAGCAATCTTTTTTTTTTTGGTTTATGTCATTTTGTGCTATTTTACCTAGGAGAACTTGGGAGCATTGAAAACAGTTTCAGGAAACTCTTGCCATCTGAGTTTCTGACCTTATTTCATGTGTTCCCTCATGTGAGTTGGAACAAAGGAATGGGCTGGGTGGAATTAAAGAGTGGAGTGTGTGTGTGTGTGCATGTGTGCGGTGCATGTGCGCCTGTGTGCCTGTGTGTATAAAGAAGTGGTGATCAGACGTTACTGATAAGAGAAGCCAGTGGTGCTTCTGGGTGATGTGTGCATTCAACTCCAGGCTGACTCCTCTTATGCTAATACAGCCAATTTCCTCTTTTATTTCATTTCTGGAGCCTGAATCTGTGATCTTTGATAAGGTTCCCAAGGATACCGCCTTCACTCACAAATGGGCAAGCAAAGGGGGGGCAGGTGACGGAGACGTGTAGCTCGCAGACAGCACTAGTGGATGAATAATTTAAAACTCCACCCGGAGATTTGAGGCAAAATGGAGAGATAAGAGACACCACAGGGTCTTCTCTGTTTATTCAAAGCTTCATCTTCCAATGACAGGTGACCTCTGAGGTCAAGGGCATTATGGGAAATGGAGACAAGAATTGGAAAAGGTACTACATCCCAGAAGGAAGTAACGACTCGCTTGGTGTCAAATGAAAAATTGATCCTTTTTCCCCTCCCTTTGCAATTTTTGTCTCTCCTAGATTTCACAGAGAAACCTTGGGCCCAAGGCTGATGCAACTCTGAACCACAAGAGTAGATGGTGAACAAAATGGCTGGTAGGGATGGGATTGCACCGGTATGAAACTGGTGCAAGATAAGGATCAGGACTTTTGTCTGAGCAGCCTGCTGTCTGTGTCTGTACACAGGGAGTCTGCTTTGCTAGCAGTTTTATCAAATCAGATATGTATAAAGGCAATACCTCAGAAACATCACAAGCTCCAGCCACCTCATGTAAATTGCTGTTTTTCACTGGAGGAACTTTAATTTACATCCACTCAGAATCTGCCCTCGTGTTTTTAAACAAAACACTCCCTCCTAACAGTTTTATACCTTAATTTCATTTATTTTATGTTAGCCTAAGAGCATTTACTCTCAGAGTGTTTGTAAAGAAGCTGAAAGAGATGAAAATTCTCAGGAAGCACCTGGTCTTCCTTGGGCCTTGTGCAAAGGACAGGAAATGTTCACAAGTCCTGCCTCTCGTTGCCTCTTTCATTTGAGAAATACTGAACTCGATGCCTCCTCTCAAATCAGAAAAATCTGAAACTGTTCACTCTGGTCATATTTATACTGTTAGCTTTAGGTTCTTACAAATTCTGACAGTAAGAAGTATCCCTAAAAGAGCTCTGCTCTACATTATCAAAACCTTCTGCTCAGTCATTCCTATTTGTTTCAATATAATGGAGCCATGACCTCTACAGCAAGGAAGGGGGTGGGGGNTAGTGCTGGTTTACATTTCCCTGCCTCTTAAACTGCTGTTTCTGCTTTCCTATGTTTGAATGTTACCCATGTTTTCATTCCTGAGCAATCACATACCTTTTATCTTTTTAGATAAACATGAAAACATACTAAGGTCACTGCCCGGTGAGAAGTTAAGGTTTTGCGTGACTGCCACCCACTTGTACCACATATGTACTTTCCTTCCAACTCCCCCACTCCCACTGCAAGCCAGTCCCATCTTAGAAATGTTTCTTGCAGGTTTTTGGAACTGTTTGAACAAGTCCTGGGGCTGACTCACATCACACCTTGCTTACTAGTTAACCTAACGCGAGTGGAGAGTAATGTATTGGGCGGCAGCAACCTGCCTGGACTTCTGGTGTGGCTCCCGTCCAGCCATCTTGCCTACTTCTTTTCATGTCCTTGTTTTCATACTCATGCCCTGATGAAACAAATGAGCCTCAACCTGAACATCTCACCCACAAAAGCCACACTACTGGGAGGGCTTGAAAGAGTTAGGAACCATACAATCCTGCTGCTATTTATGCTCATCATAGATGTTGGTCATGGGGGTCCTCTCATGTTCCTCCACCTCAGCCAAAGACTTTTCCTGTAATTTATACCAGTCTGTCTAGGTGTAGTCCTAACAGTCTTAAATGGTGTTGGACTGGGGCAGGTGAGATTGGAAGCAGCCCTCCTGGTCTCACAAGGGTGTTTCTCTCTAGAAATGAGTAATGGTGGTGGGTAAACAAAAGGGTAAACTTCATGTTGCAAGTGAGAATAGGGAGGTGAAGGATGTAGATGCTGACTTCATTTTAAATCTGCAGTGAAACTCCATAGGCATAGAGTTTTGTTCTGGATGGCAGGATAAGAGCATTGAGACCGAACAGTCAAATATTAAGCTGGTCATCTATGTATATAATTTTGTGTCTCAGAACCAAATTATGTGTTAGTACATGTGCAAACTTCTATATTGGCAAAGTCTAGAGTAT
>VWZE01012617.1:80636-93739 GCA_013396675.1 Eubucco bourcierii
TGGCGCAGCCTGAGACTGTGTCCTCTTGTTCTGTCACTGGGTGCCTGAGAGAAGGTAACCTCCTCCTGGCCACAACCACCCTTCAGGTAGTTGTAGACAGCAATAAGGTCCCCCCTGAGCCTCCTCTTCTCCAGGCTATACCTACCTAATTAAGGTAGAAATGTACATATATATTCACATGAAATGTAAAGCAAATGTGTTCTACTAGTTCAGAGTCATAGCCATAAAACCTGTATTGGGTTTTTCTGTAGAAATTATTTCTCTGAAAAGCAAAGTGAAGGTTTCAGTTGTATTTTCAGATGCAGTTAATAGTTTATCCCCCAAAATTCGCTCCCCTCTTCATGGAGCAAGAAAGTAATGAGAGAAAATGCACACAATGTGGGAGATTCTGGTTCAGTTCTTTCTGTCTGAGACAGTTCAAATACACACATGTAGACAGTTCTGACTTAGTTAAATATTTGGGAAAAAAATGGAGACTTCCTTCAATGGGAAGAGGAAATGCATTTTTTTATCCATTAGTTGTTTATCAGAAAAATACAATTCTAGCTACTGAAGCAGGACCCAGAACTCATGATACCTACTCAAAACAGCGTCCTGACCACTCTGTATCTCCTCAGTTATTTCCTAGGAAGAGGGAACACTTCAAAAGGAGGCTGAATTGATGGAATCTATGGACTGGAGGTTAAACAGTTATTGAGAGAGGGGTTATATGGACAATCTATTAAACTAAATCAAATATAGCCTTCCAGTATCTGAAGGGGGCATACAGAAAGGTTGGGGAGGGATTATTGATGAGGTCTTGCAATTACAGGACAAGGGACAATGGGTTTAAACTGGCAGAGGGGAGATTTAAACTGGATGTTAGAAGTTGTTTGCAGTGAGGATGGTGAGACACTGGCACAGGTTGCCCAGGGAGGTTGTGGCTGCTCCCTCCCTGGAGATGTTCAAGACCAGGTTGGATGAGGTCTTGAGTGACCTGTTCTAGTGGGAGATGTCCCTGCCTATGGCACGGAGTTGGAACTGGATGATCTTTGAGGTTCCTCCCAACTTTACCATTCTATGACTCTATATTTCTTGGTACGAGCTTAATTTTTGAGAAGTTTCATGACAGCAAAAGGATGATAGTGTGATCTTTTTTAAGCAATGTGATGGTCAGTGCCAAGTTTTGTTAGTTTGTTCTAATGATGGTAAAAGAATATCCAAAGTATTTCAGTCCCTGGAAAAGTGACAAGGGGAAGGTTTAGATAACAGATCCTAAGAAGGCCTAGGCATGAACTGCAAGAGGTGTTTAATGCTGATGTGAATGAAAAGTTTTCTTCACATGTCTGAAGACACCATTCAGGATTTGATGACACCATTTGGGGATTTGCTGTCATCATTCTGGATTTGAAGAAAAGTTAGCAACAAAAATTGTTTTAATATATCATGATACTAAAAATTTTTCAGTCTTTTTAATTTTTTTTTTTTACTTTTTGTGACTAAATGCTCTTTCAGTAAAAGTGCTTCAGTTTTGAAGCTGTGATCTACTAAATATTAGATAGTAACATTCTTTGGTTTTGTTTTTTTTTGAGGGGGTGGAAAAAGCATTTTTGATAATACTCTTTCTCATCTCTTCACAAATTAGAAGGGGGCAAAAAAAAAAAAAAATAGGTGGCAAATTTAACACTTTTTTATACCATGAGGTTTTTTCCAATGAACTGAGTTCTAGCTCCATTTATCCCACCTGAACTGATTAAATTAGTTTATTAAAAACAAACAAACAAATAAATAAATGGATAAATGCATGCTGGTTAGAACCTGTCATTCACAATTTCCTCATTTTCCACACACTCTAAATTTTAGAAAAAATGTATTCTGATTCTTTTAAGTGTTATTGGCAAAGAAGAAAAAAATGTTACAGGTGTTATTCATCACTGTTTGCTTTACCACACTGCAGTGAAGACTGCTATGGGACTTCCATTGCTGAGTGAAAGGATGGATCAACCTGATAAAATGGAAAAATGGAAACAAAGTGAACACAGACAATCTGGTTAATTTTTTTTAATTTTTTTTTTTTAAAATCTCTTCCTTTCTTTTAAACATCACCAAATATTCCCTGTTCCAGATCAAAGCGTGAGGAAACTGGCTACGAGACTGGACCTGGTTCAATGAGGTGATTTATAGTCCTGTAATAAGTGTTGATGGTTGAATCTTGGACCCATTAAAATCAATGTCAGGCTTAGTGGTTTACTCAATTGCCAGAGTTTTCTGTCTCTAACAATCATACTCTCCATTTCATAAAAAGGAAAAGGAGGACTGTAGACATTAAATACTAGAAATATGACAGTACATGATTTCTGTGCAGAACATAGGATTAGGGCTCCTGGATCCTATATGCTTACTGCCTTCAGAAGACAGGTTCAGCTTTCACTGTTGAACAGATCTTTAAGGCATTTAACAATGACTTACCCAACAGTAGAGAAGATTTGTAAAATAAATGGCCCCCACAGGTGCATAAAAGGGAAATAAAGGCTATACCACGTATTAGGGGTTCCTGTTGAGTCCACCTCCTGCAGAAAGAACAGTAGCAGGAAACAATGTTCTTCTCTTTAATTTACACCAGTATTACACCCACCTAATACCATTCAGTTTTGCAGAGCTACTCCTGATTTATGGTGATGTAAATGAAAGCAGAGTCTGACCCTAAAGGAATATAACATAGACCACCTGTTTTAAGAGAACAACTGGGCTAAGAAATGACTTATATGCTGTACATATAAGAAGCTTGTGAAAAGGGCATGCTGGGAGTAACAAAAGCCTTCAATTATCCAGGCCTAGACTGGATTACATTAAGTGGAGGAAATAAGATTGGCAGTATGTTTGTGGATCTGGGACAGGATTGCTTCCTAATTCAATATGTGCCACGACCAACCAGGAAGGAAACCATATTACAGTTGTGATTAAGCACTGAAGGGGCATGATTGAATATCTTCCCTCCCCTTCAGAGGTAGGAGACATTCAAAGCTCAAAAGCTCAAGAACAAACTAAAGAGAGAATCTGGAGTTATGAAAAATGATCCAATTGCTGAATTTGGAGAGATTAAAACAGGAAATATTGGCTGCATACTGGTTTGTTAAATATGTATATATGGCTTTTGTTGTCAAGGTGATTAAATGTCTTGATACCACTAAAACCAATCCATTGCAGAGCCATAGACTGAGGCAAAACTAGATAAACTGCACCCTGGTGATGTCTCATCACAATGTAGCTCCATTGCTTTGGGGTCCTGAATTAGACCCTGTGTAAGCTATGAAATCTCTGCATAGTACTGCTTGTCATAGTTAGAGCCTTCTGTCAGATGAACTCCTAAGAAACAGCAACAAAAGCATATATCTGAATAATAAATGGTAAGGGCTGCTTTCAGGACTTAGCTTAAGTTGCTGATTGCACCCTGGTTTGAATTTAGCTGACTGGGAGAGCAAGGTTAGAGACTAGGCCTTCCTTCAGGAGTTCATCCTATCAAGTGAGGTCAAGAGCACCTGGTGTTACGGACACCAGAAAGAGCAGTTGGAAACTCTGTGCCCCCTATCTTCTTCCCCTTTACTCTGCTCTAGTCATACCCCATCTGGAGTACTGTGTGCAGTTCTGGAGTCCCCAGCACAGGAAGGACATGGAAGTGTTGGAGCGGGTCAAGAGGAGGGCCACGAGGATGATCAGAGGGCTGCAGCAGCTCTGCTATGAGGACAGGCTGAGAGAGTTGGGGCTCTGCAGTCTGCAGAAGAGAAGGCTTCCAGGAGACCTTAGAGTAGCCTTCCAGTATCTGAAGGGGGCCTACAGGAAGGCTAGGGAGGGACTATTGACATGGTCTTGCAATGACAGGACAAGGGGCAATGGGTTTAAACTGGCAGAGGGGAGATTTAGACTGGATGTTAGGAGGAAATTCTTTACAGTGAGGGTGGTGAGACACTGGCACAGGTTGCCCAGGGAGGTTGTGGCTGCTCCCTCCCTGGAGGTGTTCAAGGCCAGGTTGAACGAGGGTTTGAGTGACCTGTCTTAGTGGGAAGTGGTCCTGCCTATGGCAGGGGGTTGTAACTAGATGATCCTTGAGGTCCCTTCCAACCTTACCATTCTATGATTCATTTTTACAGATGCTTGCTATTTGGATTGGTTAAAAAAAAGCAAATGCAGCAAGTTGAAAGAACTGGACTGTGGACACCAACTTGTGGTTTTCACAGGACTTTCATTTTGATAAATGAATACAAATTCCCCAGTGGCTGTTTTATGAGTAACTGTAACCTAGTCAAATTCTAATTTAAACCCCTTCTTAATTGCCTTTCAAACTAGAATTTCAGAAGGATAAGATGACAAAGTTTTCAAAGACTCTTAGAGAATGAAGAGGCACAGTTTATTTTAATTTGAAGACTGGGAGCAGCATACACCTTGTTCTCCAATACACTTCTAAACCTTTCTCCTAGAATACTACCTTTCCTATGTTATTTTATCCATTGCTAGAAGTTATTTCTAATTGTCCATATTCTCTGAGAACCACTGCTCATTGTTATAGTCACAGTAGGTCTGCTTCAAAACTGGGCTAAAAACCCAGAAATGGATAAATACTGAGATGATTAAGCTTCTCCTAAGGCAAACCAGCATCATTACAATAAGTTTGCTTTCAAAGTAAGATAATGATTCCTGTCCCATTTGCAGCCCACACAGTAGTCTTCTTTCCTTCTTTTATTTTGGTTCCCAGATATCACAAGAAAAATAAAGTATACAACTGGGACTATGAAGGATAAATTAGGGTGGGCTGGGGGTGGTAAAGGGAGAAAGGATTAATAAAATGTCAGTACATAGAAATGAAGAGTCATAAAAAACTTGCCAAAGAAGGCCAGAAGAAGGAGTGGGAACTGAGAAAATAAAAATTAAGGAGAATACATAAAAGAGTAAGACAATTTGAAAATGAGAGAGTAAGCCAGCTGATAGACAAGTGTGGGAGTTTCTGTGACAAATGAGCTTTACTCCTGGCAACAGTTTCAATTAATTCTCCCCAGCATAAAAAGATGTTAAAAATCAGATATCTGAGACTATCATACATATCTTTAAAGAACAGTGGTAGTCATTTGTCCCCTTACTAAACACTTCTTGATCAAACATCTGGGTTCAGTACACCAGCAACTAGATGAAACATGATAGTTTTTGTTTTAAAGGAAGTGGAGTTGTACTATCCTGTGGTCCTTTCTAACTCTAAAACCTTTGTTTCTATGAGCCTGGGGTTTTCAGTGGCAGACACATTCATTAAGCATCAGTTCATTAACCTGTTTAACACGACTCTGTCTTCAGTCTGGAAAACTATATTGATAACAACAGATTTGAGTTAAGTGAGTGCTTGAACATCTTTGTTAATTAAGATGTAGATGACCTCTTAAACATTTTGCTTTAAAATTAAGGTGAGTTCAAAGACTTGGAAAGAAACATTCCACAGGCAGAAATTGCTACGTACGTTTAGACTTGAGGGCATTTTAAGCAGTCAGGAAGAACTTTAGCTATAGTGTACATCATGTGTAACACACAATATCAATTGCTGGATGCAGAGAATCACAACACAGAATGTTAATGTTTCCAGACATACTGCTCTGTATTATGTTCCTAGTGGAGAATTTAAAAGGAAAAAAAATAAATCTTAGAACAACAGAATATTACGCATTGAAAGGGTACTCCAGAGATCATCTAGCCCAATTCCTCTCCTAAAGCAAGTTTGCCTAGATACATTCTTCACTCCTTTGCTTACTTCTATCTGAAAAATCAAACATTCTGTATGTGCTTTAGAAAACTGTCAGCATACCTTCATAGGGAGATACCAACACAAACAGTCCATTGTAAGTGTTTGTGATAAAGATACAAGGATGGATGTTGCTAATTTATAAATGCATGTGAGTGCAGAGCAGTTACATTGCTCCTCCAATACTGGCATTATGCGTGGTAGATCCAAAGTAAAGCCTCTAATGCAGTACCATAAAATCCTCCCATCCAACATACATACTCATGTCTACAAATGTATAAACGCTTCAGGTCAAACATCTTGAAAATATGCAAAAACATTTGTGTGGAACATTTCCCATATCCCACTAATATTTCGAAACAGGAACATAGTCAGGCCATGGGACCTGATTCCTGGGAGCAGGTTGCCCAGGGAGGTCGTGGATGCTCCCTCCCTGGAGGTGTTCAAGGCCAGACTGGATGAGGCCTTGAGTAACCTGCACTAGTGGGAGGTGTCCCTGCCTATGGCAGGGGATTGGAACTAGGTGATCCTTGAGGTCCCTTCCAACCTTACCATTCTATGATTCTATGATAAAATAAGAGTTCGTTAACATTAGCAAGATTGAAATAGAATTAGGCTGTGACCCAGAGCCATTCTTTTATTTGTGTGTTTATTTTCATCACAGTTATTGTGCATGGAGTTTCATGTCTCAATTTTCTTGCTGAGGGAAAAAAAAAAAAACAAACCACTATTCCCAAATTTAAACAGAAATACATTGTATAATCCAAAATACATGAGCACTCAAAAGGAAAGTTACTAAACTCCACTGTTCTCCACAGTTACTTCTATGAATTACAGGAGACCAATCATATCTATGTGATTGATCTAGGACCCAAATAATTCAAATTAAGATGTCCTACACTGGGGACACACCAAGATGTCTTTCTGATCTTTTCTTAAAAACTCTTAACTCTTAAAACAACTCTGGGTGCTGCACCAGTGTGGGATATGCATAACCTACTAAAATATTTACAACATTTCTTGCAAAATAAAGTTTGTTCCTTACATCACTGATACAAATTTGATTTTGTTACATCAATCCAATATGGGTAGTAGAAACAGGGCAATGTTAGCAGACATGACAAAATTTTATCATGCTTATATCCTCCTAATTGCACACAGTCCTGTCTAAATCCCTCTAGGGAATTCTGGTTAACATTAGTCATAAGGAGAAACTATCCCAGAGATTATTTGAAATACTTGGTTCACCATGTTACAGCTAGTATTGACCTGGTATATTTAAAGCCTGTCATTTATCAGCCAAATCTAGATATTTTTTATCAGTTGATCTCTACAACATATTTAAGTTCTTGCCAGTATTCAGTATAAGTTTCTCAAATTTCTTTCATTTCCAATTGTGCAACGCATGTGTAATTAACGACTTGCATGTAATTCATTCTCCATCTCACCCTTCGCCCAGAGGGAGGCAAATGATTGCCATAGAACATTTTGTTTTGGTTGGGCCAGATGGGTACTTACAATTTTTTTATTAGGGAAATTAAGGTAAGATACACCTGGTCTGAATACTGAATAGAAAACAGTGCAGTGGTTGGGATAGTCTGCTGAGCACCCCAGGGTCTCTCACTTTTTCAAGCAAATGTTAGATAGATAGATAGATAGATAGATAGATAGATAGATAGATAGATATACACACTTGTTTGTACAAGATATATATATATATATGTGTGCATGTGTGTGTGTATATATATATATATACAAAAAACGTGGTCAGAAGGGCAAGGGAAGTGACTCTCCCTCGTCAGACCCCATCTGGAGTACTATGTGCAGGTCTGGAGCCCCCAGCACAGGAAGGACATGGAAGTGTTGCAGTGGGTCCAGAGGAGACCATGAAGGTGATCAGAGGGCTGGAGTAGCTCTGCTATGAGGACAGACTGAGAGAGTTGGGGCTCTGCAGCCTGCAGAAGAGAAGGCTTCAAGGAGACCTTGGAGTAGCCTTCCAGTACCTGAAAGGGGCCTACAGAAAGGTTGGGGAGGGACTATTATCAAGGCCTTGCAATGACAGGACAAGGGGAAATGGGTTTAAGCTGGCAGAGGGGAGGTTTAGACTGGATGTCAGGAGGAAGTTGTTTGCAGTGAGGGTGGTGAGACACTGGCACAGGTTGCCCAGGGAGTTTGTGGCTGCTCCCTCCCTGAAGGTGTTGAAGGCCAGGTTGGAGGAGGCCTTGAGTGCCCTGTACTAGTGGGAGGGGTCCCTGCCTATGGTAGGGGGTTGGAACTAGGTGATCCTTAGGGTCCCTTCCAACCTTACCATTCTATGATTCTATATATATTATATTATATATTACACAAACAAGCATTTGTTATGGTTTCCCTCTAATTTTGCTAGAGGACAAGCCTTATTGATCACAGCAAATGTGGGTGAGGTAGTATTTGACTAAAAGGTTCTCATTTTTTCTCCTCTTCACCAGACTGGTTTTCTCCTCACTCCTTCAGTAGTGTTTAACACCTTTTTAAGGTACATGAAATGTTACATTTTTTCTCAAGGAAAAAAAAAAATCAATCATCCTTGGTTTTGAATGATGCAGTGGGTAGACTGAAAGTGTATTAAAACCAACCTCTCCAAATAACAATATTGGAAAATTTAAATGTTTTCAAAATATTTCAGCTACCGTAATTTCTCACAGAGATAAGTGTTCTCTTGAAAAAGTTCTCCAATAACATACTTATCCTGATTCATTACTATTTCCAGAACACAGGTATTTGCCTAGCTGGCAATGGTTTTGTTGTCAAGTAGGATGTGCCCTCATCCTTTAGAGCTGATGCAGAAGTCTCTCCATACCACGGTAAACTCAATTCCTCAGACCTGGATTCACACCTAACTTTAGGCAGTCAGATGGAGTGTCTGAATTAGCAGATGTCACATCAAATTCCCTCATAGTCCCTAAAGAAACAGAGACCCCTTAAGAAGATTATTCAGATTTTAACAAGACTCAGTCTTACTCTGCAGGTGTTTATGGTGGGGTTTTTTGTTGTCTTGTTTTCTTTTTGTTTGGGTTTTGTTTGGTTGGTTTTTGTTCTTTTCTCATGTAGATCTCAGACAACTGCAACAGTAGGTGTCTTTCTTAGAAACAGGATGTGAACCCTGGTTGCAATTTACAGTTGATGGCTTTCTGAGCTACAAAATGGTATGGAAAAAACCCTCAGCCATTCAAGATGCAAGATTAGAAGGTAAATGTTGCTCCTAAACATCTGAAGATGTACCATTTGAGAAAAAAAAAAAATTACAACAGCATCACTAAAATCAAATAAGCTTTCCAGTCCATATGGTGTCCAGGGTCAAATTCATGAGCAAAACAATTCCATCTTAACTGATCTGGATGTTTCACAGCTGCTCTGCCTCCTTGTTACAAAGCGAGTAGAGTGCACCAGTGAATCTGATGCCAACTGTAAATCTTATAAATATGAAATAGCCCAGAGGGTCAAATTCATCCCTGATTGAAATGCATTAACCTTATTCACTATCTTGTGTCACTTTCTTTTTTTTTTTTTTTTTTTTTTTTTTTTTTTTTTTTTTTTTTTTCTTTTTTATAACTCTGCCCTGGTGTCAGCTTTGTTTCAGAGGTATTGGCATAATGATACGAAAAAGACATGAAATATGGTGGCCAATCAGGTTTATAAATGGTTTGTTCTAATACAACTAGCAAGCAAGACAGAAACTGAACTTCTAATGACTAAATGTTTTCTCTGTGTAGCAACCACCAGCTCACATTTTGACTGGGATCACTTACACTATGCAAAACACATCACAGTCAGCTATTGTATCCAGCATCCTTCTGATTTAGTCATGACTTTTAATTGTCACATAGTATGCTGCTCTCCTTTACTTCATATTGGGCTTTGCCTATCTCTGCAATGAGTAATTATTTTTTTCCTTCTATTTATGTTCCTTGTCCTAAGTGGAAATTTGTTTAATAATGGGCAAGGACTCAGATTCTTCATAAAAATACTAAAAAATATTAATCACTTCACTCTTGTCTGTGGAAGGGGAGGAAGTAAAAGGAGAAAGCTTTGTATGAAAATGATTAAATTGGGATTGTTTGAACTCATTATTGGAATTATCAAGCTTTCTGTTCACTTGAAAGAAAAGTTCAGATCAATTATATGCACTCACTACGTATTCTTATTTTTCTAATAGCCTAAAGATAGAAGCAGGATTTCTTGCATACAATTGCAGTTGAGTCATAAAAGAGATTTTATTTCTACAGCAGAAGAGAACAGAAGGAACAAGTTTGATTGCCATATCTTAATGTTTCGACAGAAATAAAAAGGTCAAAATCTTCTATCCAGCCCTATGCAGATGCCCAGTTCAAACCTCAAGCAATATTTCATCTCTCTTAAATGCTTAAGATGAAGCCCATGTGCTGTGGGAGTCTTATACCAGTGTGAGATATGTTTCCTGTGATTATATTGCAAGGAGAGGTTTTTTTCATACATATGTAGTAGCCCATGGTACCACTGGATGGCAATGGTTACATTTGTCACTAACATTTTTAACTGTTCTTCAGTCACTGTCATGGTCTGTAAAAAGAATTGCAGCAGTGAGGACCTGGTTTCCTTCCAGCCAGGCTATTGAGAACTTTTCCATTACTCCCTGAAAAAGCAAGATTAGATTTAATATCTTTTAAAGAACAGATAAGTACTGCCCAGTGTTCTCCATGTTTGTACTCAAAACGGCACAGGCAATGATCCTCACCATGTGGATTACAGGTTGCTAAGCTTTGGCAACTCTCATTCTATAAGTGAGGTAGAATCTTTGGGCCGCTCTAACACGGTGAGAGTAGAGGAGGGAACACCTGGTATGTCACTGCCAGCTCCTGGCATGTCTCACCTGACATGTGCTATGAAGAATCTGATTGTGGTGGTTTATGTGATAAACAGCAGGAGCCTTCCTCACAACAGCAATTTGTCCATGTTCTTTTCTGATCATATCATGAGTAACACAAGAGGGACTAACTGTACTCAAGAATTTTGTCTATGGACTACATAGACAAAGAGCTACCAGCATCTTTTTCCTTAATTTTCTCTTGCTGTTCAAAAGAGAAAGCAACTCACCAGTTACACATGAATTGTGCATATACTCCTAATAAGGAGGCATGAATATTTTTGGTGACTTGTTATTTTTTCTTCTCATTTATGCAGTGGTAGACAATATGTTTGCAAACCTATGTTTGGATCAAGGGAAAAACAGCAATCTCCGTCTTTTATCAGCCTGTGGTTTGCCAGATTTTTGGCTTCATGAAGGTAGATAGAATCATAGAATCATAGAATGGTAGGGTTGGAAGTGACCTCAAAGATCATCTAGTTCCAATCCTCTGCCATAGGCAGGGACACCTCCCGCTAAGACAGGTCACTCAAGGCCTCCTCAACCTGGTCTTGATCACCTCCGGGGGGAGCAGCCGTAACCTGTGCCAGTGTCTCACCACCCTCACTGGAAAGAATTTCCTCCTAATATCTGGTTTCAATCTCCCCTCTGCCAGTTTAAACCCATTGCCCCTAGTCCTGTCATTGCAAGGCTTTGTCAATAGTCCCTCCCCAACCTTCCTGTAGGCCCCCTCCAGATACTGGAAGGCTACTCTAAGGTCTCCTGGAAGTATTCTCTTCTCCAGACTGAAGAGCCCCAACTCTTGTAGCCTGTCCTCATAGAAGAGATGCTCCAGCCCTCTGAGCATCTTCATGGCCTCCTGTGGACCTGCTCCAACAGTTCAATGTGCAAATTCCAGATTCAGGATCAGGGAAACTTACACCTGTTGCATGTAGCATTTCTGGGAGCTCAAGTAGCAAACACTGTTGCAAATTGCAGCATCCAATGTTTACAGCTAAGATTTGCATTGCTTATTTGCTGCTGGTGTCTCCATTTTGTTTAATCATAGGAGGTGCTCAAATCTTTGCATTTCTAATCCAGAAAGTTAAATGTTATAGATCACTCAAAGTAGCAATCATGAAAATGGAAGAGATCCAACATTTGTTTCAGTGCTTAAAAGGAGGCTACAAAAAAGGTGGAGATAATGGTAATGGGTACAAGCTACTCTTGGGGAGAATTTGGTTGGACACAAACACAAATCCTTCCACAATGAGAACAATCAATCATTGAAACAACCTCTCCAGAGAAGTAGTGGAGTCCTCTTTTAAGATTCAGCTGGACATTGTGTTAGACCATCCTGTCTAGACTGTGCTTTTGCCAGGAAATGGTAGACCTTTGGGGTCCCTTCCAACCTGGTATTCTGTGTTGGAAAAATGAACATTGCAAATGAGATTTTGTTTTTGCAGTGTTGCTTTAGCTCTTCTGTTTTTAACTAGGGAGAATATCAACTACGAATTTCAACAAATATATTGGGAACTTTTGGCAATACAGAAAATTTTATATATGTATTTTCAAAGACAGAGAAGAAAATGTAATTTCTTGTGAAATATGTTAGATAGTCATAGTCATTGTATTATTGATGTTCTTGCCAATAAAAAGAAGTAAGCATGTCTTTGGTGTGATTCACCTGACCTAATTTATGGACATATGCTGACAGAGACAAACAGTGCTTATAAACACTTAGCTCCACTCACTGACAATATCCAAGATTCAGTGATGTGAATCCCACAGCTTTCTGTTGCTTTTTGACTGCAACAGAAGAAAAATACAGCAGAACATTTCATTAAAAGTTCAATGGGTAGATACTGAGGATACTATGTTGAAATAGAAATTGCTTTGTCTCATTATACTGAAGATTGTCACCCCTGTGTGTACCTAGATGAGAAAGTTGGTTTGGGTTTTTTTATGATTCAGGTTAGTATAATAATGAATCAGAATCTTCAAGGTGAAGCTTTCCATCTGTCTTTTATTTATAAGAGTATAGAGTCATTCGGGTGGGAAGGAATCTCAGAAAAGCCTCATTCCAGTCTTCTGCTCAGATCAGGGTCAGATCATTTTGCTCAGTGCTTTGCCTAGTCTGGTGTTGAAAATCTCCAAGGTTAGAGATTTCAAACCCTCCCTATGTCCATGTTGCGATGCTTAATTATCCCTATGGTGACAAATTTTCTTCTTGTTCAGTCTCCTTGTATATTTCTATCATGTTTTGACTTATGATCATCTCTCATCCACTGATTATGCTTTCCCACAAAGATCCTGACTTTGTCTTTTCAGTAACATCCTCCCAGATATTGAAAACATCCTATTGGTTCTCACCAAGACATCTCTTCTCCAGGCTGAAGATGTCCAGTTCCCTAAATGAGTCTTCACAGGGCAAGTGAAGCTCCCAACCATCCTGATGGCCTTCTGCTGAGCTTGCTCCAGTAT
>VWZE01012618.1:15259-32262 GCA_013396675.1 Eubucco bourcierii
TCCTTGAGGTCCCTTCCAACCTTACCATTCTATGATTCGAATTCGGTCTCTAAGATCCAGGAGAGGACAACTGTTGCCTTCTGTGTGTTTTCCAAGCCTCATTCCAAATGCAGCACTACTCAGCAGTAGGTATCAATCAAGTGAAATCAGCCAGAGGAGCAATTGCTCAGGTGGGCTTTACTCCTGGCTCTGCCACCTCTTCCCTTGACTTGGCTGTAGATCTCTCCTGAATCCTTTTTAACAGGAGAGAGGCAAGGAGAGGAAAGGAGCCCTAGGGTTAAAACAAAGCATCTCATTCCAGAGGAGCTGTTTGTCTTGGGAGACAACTGCTGACTTTTACAAACAGCAGACAGTGGTCTGGGGATTTGGGGTGACTGCTGCAACATTTTCTAGCTGGACACTAAGCAGCCAGGTAACCACTGACACCATCCTGACACAGGGTTTCAAGTTCCTCTCCTTTTCCCTGGGGACTACAAGCCAGGATCCTAGCAGAGAAACAAATTACTTATCATAGCATGGGTGCCTTGTTCAGATTTATTACAAACCCTTTCAACACAGGCCAGGAAAACTGCTTCCAGGAGTCATCCAATATCCCAGAATTAACAAGACAGCCTCTCAGTTGGAACTACTCCTCCCAAATCCCTTTGTACTAACCTGCAGCCCAGAAACACTGCAGCAGATGCCTGGCATGAGCAGGTATCTGCACTTGTAGCAAGAATCAAGCCCTGAGCCCTTCCAAGCCCTGGCTATAAAAATGGTGAATTGGGAGGGAAATAGCAGAGAGACAGGAAAACTACAGCAGAATTTGATTGTGATTTCAGAGAATCCTTTAGGTTAGAAGAAACCTCTAAGACAACTGAGTCCAACCATTGACCCAACACCACTATGGCCATTAAACCGTGTCCCCAAGTGCCATGTCCACACATTTCTTGAACACCTCCAGGGATGGGGACTCCAGCACCTCCCTGGGCAACCTGTGCCAATGCCTGACCACCCTTGTAGGAAAGATTTATTTCTTAGTGTCCAAACATCTCCTGGTGCAACCTGAGGCCACTTCTTGCTTTTCTATCACCTGATACTAGGAAGAAGAGGATGACCCCACCTCACTCCAACCTCCTTTCAGGGAGTTGTAGAGAGCAAGAAGGGCTGCCCTCAGCTTCCTCTTCTCCAAACTAAAGAATTCCTGAGCCACTCCTCAGCAGCTCTGTTCCCCAGACCTTTCACCAGCTTTGTTGCCCTTCTCTGGACACATCCCAGCACCTCAGTGTCCTGCTTGCAGTGAGGGACCCAAAACTGAACACAGGATTTGAGGTGCAGCTGCAGCAGTGCCAAAGTATCCACCTTGTCTTGTCACGGCTAAGCCTTTCAGGATGAAAACACAATACCCAAGGTATAAAAATGCTTTTGGTCCCAATGGGTGCAGCTCTGCTGCCTCATGTGTCTGCAGCATGAGCTGTAGACAATCCTGCCACGCAAAGCCAGCAGCTGATCCCACCAAGGAAGTGCATAAGCAACTTCTGGCTGTATTGATGGCATCTGCACAGCCACCTGGCACTGCCCACACTCCTCAAGTCTCACTGCAGCCCTGAAAATTGTCCAAAATAAACCACAGGCATCAGTGTCCTGAGACCATCATTGCCCGAGGTCTTCAGCAGCAGTCACAACCAGATTTCAATGCAGAGACAGCCTAGAGAGAGAGAGAAGGTGAGCCCTGGCACAGAGCTGCCAGCCAAAGGACTCTGCCAGTTTTCAGAGCCAGGCTTTTCCCTGGTTTGTTTCAAAGTGCCATTTATGATTTGCTGGTCTAAAAGCCATGAAAATTGGTTGGAGCCAGAAACAATCCCTAAAATAAGGCAAATATTAGGGTAAAATAGCACAATCACTTGTCCCAGTATTATTTTGCTTTCCATGACAAAGAGAAAGAAGGAATTGTTCTGGTTAGAGTGAGCACTCTGCCTCTGCCTCATGATTTTGGAATTGGCCAGCAACTCCACATGTCAGAATCATAGAATGGGAAGGTTGGAAGGGACCACAAGGATCATCTAGTTCCAACCTCCTGCCATAGGCAGGGACACCTCCCACTAGCACAGGTTACTCAAGGCCTTATCCAACCTGGCCTTGAACACCTCCAGGGAGGTTGTGGAGCACAGAATCACCCAACATGATCTTTGATCACATTGGGTGATTCTGTGCTCCACAACCTCCCTGGGCAACCTGTGCCAGTGCCTCACCACCCTCACTGTAAACAACTTCCTCCTAACATCCACTCTCAATCTCCCCTCTGCCACTTCAAACCCATTCCCCTTGCCCTGGTATTACAAGACCTTGTCAATAGTCCCTCCCCAGCCTTCCTGGAACCCACTTCAGATCCCGGAAGGCCACTCCAAGGTCTCCTGGAAGCCTTCTCTTCTGCAGGCTGCAGAGCCCCAACTCTCTCAACCTGTCCTCACAGCAGAGCTGCTGCAGCCCTCTGATCATCTTTGTGGCCTCCTCTGGACCCACTCCAACACTTCCATGTCCTTCCTGTGCTGGGAGCTCCAGAACTGCACACAGGACTGCAGTACTCTACTTCTCACCCCTATCTCCTAACTTTTGGGAGAGAGACCAAATGTGTCTTCTTCAGAGCACCAATCTGAAGTGCTCTCAGTTGTCCTGGTGGCAGGTGACCATCTCTCTCCATGTAAGGAGTGTAGACCCAACCTTCTGCATTTAAAGTGGACTTCTGAAAGGTGCAGAGCCCGGAGCAGCTCCTGCCTTTCACTGTTTGAGTAACTGCAGTGAGCTCAGTGACCCAAGGGAAGGCTGCCCACTGTGTGAAAGGATCCAGGACACGTTTTTCCAGTGTGTTTTTCCCATCAGTGTGTAATGTCATCCAGCTCACACACAGCTGAACTGGAACATCCCTTCCAGGAAGGCATCCAGGTTCAAGGTGAAGCATTCAAGCTACAATGAATTTCCCCCTTGCCGTGGTCAGCTGCTCCATTGGGTAATTATTGTGTTGCTCTGCAGTTGTATCACTTCCAACCTCATTTCAACATCCATGAAATGAGGTGGATGTTCTTGTATCTGTTACACAGCAGAAATCTTCTCCTGGTACAGGGAATTGCCTACCAAGGTCACATTGCCTCTAAACTCTCTTTTCACTCCAGACTGTTACCTCTCTTTTCATTCCTTACCCCATTGCTGTTGAGATATCCTCCAGTGTGTACCCAAGAGGAGAACAAAAGCTATCCTCCCCCTTCCAGGGTCATAGTCTGTGTGCTTTGTCAACAAATGTCACCCACAGAAACGGCCCGAGGTGCAAACATTGACTTTCTAGAAGAAACAGGAGCCAGCAGCAGACTGCCTTTTGGAGAGGCAACAGCCCCTGGACCAGCTGTGGAGCAGGGCCGGGAGCAGCTCTGGCTGAGCGGTGCTAACTTTGCTTTTCTTTCCAGCCAAACAGGAGGCTTCCTGAAGTGAGGGGACCTGGAGAGGGGAGGAGGGGCAGCAGGGCCAGCTCTGGCAGTCACAGAATCACAGAAACATTCAGGTTGGAAAAGCCCCTCGGGATCACCCATATCCCTATTCTGCAAGGTTCACCCTAAACCAGACCCCCAAACACAACATACAAGTGGCTTTTAAACACATCCAGGGTTGGTGACTCCACCACTTCCCTGCTCAGCCCATTCCAATGCCTGACCACTCTTTCCATGACAAAGGGTTTCCTAATGTCCAGTCTAAACCTGTGCAGTTGCAGCTTGAGGCCATTCCCTCTTGTTCTATCACCAATTACCTGTGAGAAGAGCCCAGCAGCAGCAGCAGCCTCTCCACAACCTCCTTCCAGGTAGCTGTAGACAGCAATAAGGTCTCCCCTCAGCCTCCTCTTTTCCAAACTAACCATCCCCAGCTCACTTTTCCAACTTCTTCTACTTCTTCTGCTTTTCCCATCCTCAGTCACTTCTCTTAAGATTTAGTCTCCAAATTTGCTGATCTCTGGAGGTGCCTCCCAGCCCCTAACATTCTGTGATCCCATGAAGGAGGAAATCATAGGCTCCAGAGCTCCTCAAAGGCTTTCATGAGGAACCAGTTTGGAACATTTCCTGATGACAATTATCCATCAGCTCATGAAAATCTGATAACCTCCACTCAGTGAACTTGGAGCCTGTTCTTTGCCACAGTGCTGTGCAGCACCTGTGAGAGTCTGAGATGGCTTCACTCAGAATCTTCACAACCTCCTTCCAGGTAGCTGTAGACAGCAATGAGGTCTCCCCTCAGCCTCCTCTTTTCCAAACTAACCATCCCCAGCTCACTTTTCCAACTTCTTCTACTTCTTCTACTTTTCCAAACTACTCATCCTCAGTCACTTCTCTTAAGATTTAGTCTCCAAATTTGATGATCTCTGGAGGTGCCTCCCAACCCCTAACATTCTGTGATCCCATGAAGGAGGAAATCATAGGCTCCAGAGCTCCTCAAAAGCTTTCATGAGGAGCCATTTGAGAACATTACCTGATGACAATTATCCATCAGCTCATGAAAATCAGATAACTCCACTCAGTGAACTTTGGAGCCTGTTCTTTGCCACAGTGCTGTGCAGCACCCATGAGAGACTGAGATGGCTTCACTCAGCATCTCCACAACCTCCTTTCAGGTGGCTGTAGACAGCAATGAGGTCTCCCCTCAGCCTTCTCTTTTCCAAACTAACCACCCCCAGCTCCTTCAGTCACTCCTCATAAGATTTATTCTCTAAATTTGCTGATCTCTGGAGGTGCCTCCCAGCCCCTAACATTCTGTGATCCCATGAAGAGGAAATCATAGGCTCCAGAGCTCCTCAAAGGCTTTCATGAGGAGCCAGTTTGGAACATTACCTGATGACAATTATCCATCAGCTCATAAAAATCTGATAACCTCCACTCAGTGAACTTTGGAGCCTGTTCTTTGCCACAGTGCTGTGCAGCACCCATGAGAAGCTGTGTGCTGACTGAGCTGGCCTCACTCAGAATGGCACCTGTCCACAGGGAAGACAAAAACCCTCCTAACAAATGCCTCATTCTTTTAGCCCTTGCATGGGAGAGGTCCAAGAAATGGTTTTCATCAACAAAACCCTCTCTTGGTACCACTGACAACCACAGCATGTCCAGTCAAGGCATGCTGAGGTGAATGCCCAAAGAATGCTATTCCTTCTTGGAGCTAATTCCTGGGCTGTCAAATCACCATCCAAAGAAAACACCTTAAAATCAATGCCCTTAGGAATGACAAGCTCTGAAAAAGCACACTCTGCAAACAGACAGGCAGTCCAAAGCTGTTCAGGAGGCAACCTCCAGCTGCCAGGTTGCTTCTCACAATACTCACTCCCACTTTTCTCCCAGTGAATGATTGGTCACCTTGCTGGAGCCAGCAAACTGCTGCTCTTTCACTTGGGCAGAGCTACAGAAATGTGGAGCAGATGCCCCTGGTTGTGTTTGTTCAGTCCAGAGAAAGGCAAAGCCACCCCTTGACTGACCCAGCAGAAAGCACATCCTAATGTGGAAGAGGTTTCATGCTTCTTCATGGGCTGTGCTGGTGGTCTCCTGAACCATGTTTTGCTGTCTCAGCAGCAGCCCTAATTAGGGAGCCCAAGGAAGCAGATAAACAGAGAGCTGAATGATGTTGTGAGTGAATTTAGGGCTTGTGATAACAAAGACAGGAAAGCACTGCAGCCAGGCCAAGCGTGGGGGAACACTCAGGTTTTTTCATCTAGTTTGACCAAGGCATCCCAGCAGGAACCTGCTGAATCAGCCCTGATGCTGAGCTCAGCAATGAGCAGTCAGCCACTGCAGGGCTCCAGTGATTCATCAGGACCCCATCCAGCTCTGCTGACATCCCTACCACAGCAACAGCAGCACCAATTCTGGCCCCAGCCTTCACTGAGCAACCAATAAACCCCAGTGCTAAGGGTTGCCCCTCAAAATATGTCATCCTTCTCAGGCATGACCCTTGCACATCAGACATCCTCTCTACCCAAACCATCTCCATCCTAACCTACTGCTGCAGTCCTGACCTTCAGGAGTGCAGAGACTCACAGATCAGACACATGACAGGAGCAGCAGGGATGGTTACTGGTTTAAATGGAGAGGCAGTCTAAAGCTCTTAAGTGAAACTGTTAAGGGAACTGGTGGATCATCCACTACATGGTCTCTTCAGATCAGGAGTGGGTGAGACATTTCAGTCTGGAATGAGTTAGTGGACTCCACACTGAGGTTAATGGACACAATTTTACAGCCTGCAATTCAGTAGGTCAGGCTGGACAAGGTTTTGGATCTTTCCAGCACTCATAGGTCCCTATCTATGAACAAAGATGTAAGGTCCTGCAAGTGTAAGGTCCTGCACCTGGGTAGGCACAATCCCAAGTACAACTGCAGGCTGGGTGGGGAATGGCTGAGAGCAGCCCTGAGGAACAGGCCCTGGGGGTCTGGGGTGATGAGAAGCTCCAGATGAGGCTGCAGTGTGAGTGCAGCCCAGACAGCAACTGTGTGCTGGGCTGCAGCAAGAGCAGTGTGGGCAGCAGAGCAAGGGAGTGGATTCTGCCCCTTTGCTCTGCTCTCCTCAGACCCCACCTGCAGTCCTGTGTGCAGTTCTGGAGCCCCCAGCACAGGAAGGACATGGAAGTGTTGGAGCAGGTCCAGAGGAGGCCAAAAAGAGGATCATAGGGCTGCAGCAGCTCTGCTGTGAGGACAGGCTGAGAGAGTTGGGGCTCTGCAGCTTGGAGAGGAGAAGGCTTCCAGGAGACCTTGGAGTGGCCTTGCAATATCTGAAGGGGCTCCAGGAAGGCTGGGGAGGGACTATTGACAAGGGCTTGTAGTGACAGGACAAGGGGCAATGGGTTTGAAGTGGCAGAGGGGAGATTGAAACTGGACGTTAGGAGGAAGTTGTTTGCAGTGAGGGTGGTGAGACACTGGCACAGGTTGCTCAGGGAGGTTGTGGCTGCTCCCTCCCTGGAGGGGTTGAAGGCCAGGTTGGAGGAGACCTTGAGTGAGCTGTGCTAGTGGGAGGGGTCCCTGCCTATGGCAGGGGGTTGGAACTGGCTGAGCTTTGAGGTCACTTCCAACCTTATCACTCTATGATTCTATAAATAGATGAGGGAATACCAAAGAATCTCTTCCAGGCCTCTCCACTCATAAATTAATTATAGGGAGTTTGGGGAGAGTTTATAAACAGTAGCATTTTCTCCTCTGTTTGGCAGGGAAGGAAGCCAGCTCTGATCTTTCATCTTTAACATCCTGTATCACATTTCAGCTCTTTCTGGGTCAGGTTACCAGCACTGATCTTCTGGTCTCACTCATGCCCCTGCAAAGAACAAAAGTTTCTATCAGAAGTATCCTCATGATCCTTCAGCATCTGAGGATGGCCTGGGCTGCTCTCAAAGGTATTAGCATGGCCAAAAGAAACATTGCTTGTTAACTCTTCCTTCACAGGAAGGGTTACCAAGGACTGGAACAGGCCTGCCCAGCGAGGTGGTGGAGTCACCATCCCTGGAGGGATTTAAAAGATGCATGGATGTCTTGCTGAGAGCTGTGGTTTAGTGGCAGTGGCTTAGCAGCAGCAGTGGGATTGTGAGCTCTAGGTGAGTCTTGTGACTTGCTCATCTCAAAGGTCTGTTTCAACAGTTCTGTAGTTCTACAGCTGTTAGCAGTGGAGGAGTTAAGTTGGTGTGAGCAAATACCTGCTCCCTGAGCTGGTGAAGTCCTCCAAGGGCCACACTGAGCAAGCAGCAGCAGCTTCATCTGCTCCCTCTGCTCACTCCACCATCAGCTTCTGCAGCAGCAACCCAAAGCACACAGTGCTGCAGCTGGTGGCTTGCAGAGAACCAGCTTCTTCCTACTCCATCATCTGAGCACCGAGAGCTCCTGTTTCAGCAATTCTCCCATGCCTGTGAAGTAATTAGCAGTAGCTCTTCCCACTGTCCTCTAATGGAAGTTGGCCTCATTAATTACATTGCACTGAGTCAGCTTAGCAAGCTCAGAGATAATAAAAACACTGTTAGCCCTTCTTCCAAAAGCAGCAGCAAACTCCCATTTCACAGGCTCTGACACCAAGATCCCACGACAAAAACACGACACCTTGTGTTTAAACACTCTCCATCACGCCTCCACTGTCTGAATATGTAAATATTTCCTACAGGCAGCAGCTCACCCACTCCTGAGCTGCCTGCACCAGACAAAACACTGCGTGGGAGCCAGCAAAAATAGCACAGCAGGTCTTGTGAAGAGGATGGAAGGACCCTGCTTAGGCTTTGAGGAAGCGCTGGTGTAGAGCGTAGCTGTGGCAGCCTGGTTAGCAGCATGGAGAGCTCTCATCACACTGCAGTGCACAGTGTGCACACCCAAGGGCAGTGGTACAACACTGGCTCCATGGAGGAACCTGCTCTGCTGGCTCATCAGCTTCATCTGAATGAAGGTGGTTGTTGATGTCACCTAATCTACATCTTGTTCGTGATGCCTTCCATTCATGCCCCCCACCACTTCCCAACACTTCAGATGGATAACCACCACCTTTACACCCTAAACATACAAATGCTTTCAGAGCACACAGCTGAAGGAAAATGACTCAAGCTAAGCATTTAGGCCCTTTTATTTATTTTGCCAAATAATCTTCCCCTCAGTGTGATCAGAAAGAAATTAAGAAACATTTTTTTTTAGCTTAACAACCAAAATGAACAAAAAAAAAATCAATTATTCAGAGTTCTACTTCTGAGTTCTTCTGGAAGGAAAAAAAAATCTACCTTGTTGATAGGCTTGAGATTATTTAAAGATATTAAGAAATACAGCTGGGTGCCCCAAATTAAATGGAGCAGCAACACTTTAGAAGCAAGGACCTGGGGGTCTAGGGTGATGAAAAGCTCAAGATGAGGCTGCAGTGTGAGTGCAGCCCAGACAGCAACTGTGTGCTGGGCTGCAGCAAGAGCAGTGTGGGCAGCAGGGCAAGGGAGGGGATTGTGCCCCTTTGCTCTGCTCTCCTCAGACCCCACCTGCAGTCCTGTGTGCAGTTCTGGAGCCCCCAGCACAGGAAGGACATGGAACTGTTGGAGCGGATCCAGAGGAGGCCACCAAGATGCTGAGAGGGCTGCAGCAGCTCTGCTGTGAGGACAGGCTGAGAGAGTTGGGGCTCTGCAGCCTGCAGAAGAGAAGGCTTCCAGGAAAATTTGGAGTGGTTTTCCAGTATCTGAAGGGGCCTACAGGAAGGCTGGGGAGGGACTGTTGACAAGGGCTTGCAATGCCAGGACAAGGGGCAATGGGTTTGAACTGGCAGAGGGGAGATTTAGACTGGATGTTAGGAGGAAGTTGTTTGCAGTGAGGGTGGTGAGACACTGGCACAGGCTGCCCAGGGAGGTTGTGGCTGCTCCCTCCCTGGAGGTGTTCAAGGCCAGGTTAGATGAGGCCTTGAGTGAGCTGTGCTAATGGGAGGTGTCCCTGCCTATGGCAGAGGGTTGGAACTGGCTGAGCTTTGAGGTCCCTTCCAACCTTACCATTCTATGATTCTCTGATTCTCTGATTTTATGAATTATAGAACCATTTAGGTTGGAAGAGACTTTTAAGATCATTAAATCCAACCATTAACTCAGCACTGCCAGGACACCACTAAACCATGTCCTTCAGCACCACATCCACACAGCTATTAACCACCTCTAGGGGTGGGGGCTCCACCACTGCCCTGAGCAGCCTGTTCCAGGGCCTGGCAACCCTTGTAGGCAAGAAATTGTTCCTTATATCCAACCTAGACTTCCTCTGGTGCAATTAAGACCATTTCCTCTTGTCCTATGGCTTTTTTCCTGGGAGAAGAGACCAACTCCCACCTCACTGCAACCTCCTTTAAGGGAGTTGTAGAAAGGTCTCTCCTCAGCCTCCCTTTCTCCAGACTGCCCAATCCCAGTTCCTTCAGCTACTGCTCACCAGCCCTCTTCTCCAGAGCCTTTAGCAGCTTTGCCCTTCTCTGGACCCTCTCCAGCACCTCAATGTCCTTCTCTTAGAAAGGATGTGACAGAAAATAATTTAGGAGACCTATCCCTACAGTTATGAGAGAAAAGTAGAAGGGTTGGAACACAGGCTCACAGGATGTCAGGGGTTGGAAGGAACCCAAAGAGATCATCCAGTCCAACCCCCCTGCCAGAGCAGGGCCAGACAATCCAGCTCAGGGAACACAGGAACACATCCAGACAGGCCTGGAAAGGCTCCAGAGAAGGAGACTCCACANGGCTCCGGAGAAGGAGACTCCACAACCTCTCTGGGCAGCCTGTGCCAGTGCTCTGGGACCCTCACAGTCAAGAAGTTTCCCTTTGTGTTGAGCTGGAACCTCCTGTGCTGCAGTTTCCATCCATTGCTCCTTGGCCTATCCCAGGCAGCAGTGAGCAGAGCCTGTCCCCCCACCTCCTGACCCCCAGCCCTCAGATAGTTCTAAACATTGATTAAGTCCCTCTCAGTCTTCTCCAGACTAATCAGCCCCAGGTCCCTCAGCCTCTCCTCACCAGGCAGTGCTGCAGTCCCCTCAGCATCCTCATAGCTCTCCACTTGACACTCTCCAGCAGGTCCCTGTCCCTCTTAAACTGGGGAGCCCAAAACTGAAGGCAGTACTCAAGCTGAGGTCTCACCAGGGCTGAGTAGAGTGGGAGGAGAACCTCCCTTGATCTGCTGGCCACACTTTGCTTACTGCATGGATCCCATTGGCCCTCTTGGCCACCAGAGCTCATTGCTGCCCCATGGATGTTCTCCCCCAGCACTTCCAGGTCTCTCTCCACAGGGCTGCTCTCCAGCAGATCCCCTCCCAGCCCATACTGGTGCAGTTTGTTATTACTCCCCAGCAGTTTCCAGAGGCAGCTCTTTTCCTTTGCTGATTTTTTAGAGCCTTTACAGTAACCAGGAATAAAAGGACCCATCCTGTGGCAACTGCTACAGGGTAAGAGAGAGGCCACAACTTCTTTAAGGGAGAAAAAAAAAACAAACAAACAAAAAAAAAAGGGTTTGAGAAAAGGAAAAAATAATTCTACTTAGCATTTTGAAGGTGCTTAGAAATGTTTAAAGTTTCCCTTCCTGAGTACACTTTTTTCAAACCCTCCCCTCAAGCAGCATTCGATTTTTAGAGAGGGATTTAAATGGTTTCAGAGCACACAGCTGAAGGAAAATGACTCAAGCTAAGCATTTAGGCCCTTCTATTTATTTTGCCAAATAATCTTCCCCTTACTGTGATCAGAAAGAAATTAAGAAACATTTTTTTTAAGCTTAACAACCAAAAGGGAAAAAAAAAATCAATTATTCAGAGTTCTACTTCTGAGCTCTTCTGGAAGGAAAAAAAAAAAAAATCTACCTTGTTGATAGGCTTGAGATTATTTAAAGATATAAGAAATACAGCTGGGTGCCCCAAATTAAATGGAGCAGCAACACTTTAGAGGTGAGGACCTGGGGGTCTGGGGTGATGAAAAGCTCCAGATGAGGCTGCAGTGTGAGTGCAACCCAGACAGCAACAGAGTGCTGGGCTGCAGCAAGAGCAGTGTGGGCAGCAGGGCAAGGGAGGGGATTGTGCCCCTTTGCTCTGCTCTCCTCAGACCCCACCTGGAGTCCTGTGTGCAGTTCTGGAGCCATCAGCACAGGAAGGACATGGAAGTGTTGGAGCAGGTCCAGAGGAGGCCACCAAGATGCTGAGAGGGCTGCAGCAGCTCTGCTATGACGACAGGCTGAGAGAGTTGGGGCTCTGCAGCCTGGAGAAGAGAAGGCTTCTAGGACACCTTAGCCTAGGTGTCTAGGACACCTCCAGGGTCTGAAGGGGGCTACAGGAAGGCTGGGGAGGGACTATTGACAAGGGCTTGCAATGACAGGACAAGGGGAATGGGTTTGAACTGGCAGAGGGGAGATTTAGACTGGATGTTAGGAGGAAGTTGTTTGCAGTGAGGGTGGTGAGACACTGGCACAGGCTGCCCAGGGAGGTTGTGGCTGTTCCCTCCCTAGAGGTGTTACAAGGCCAGGTTGGAGGAGGCCTTGAGTGAGCTGTGCTAGTGGGAGGTGTCCCTGCCTATGGCAGGGGGGTTGGAACTAGATGAGCTTTGAGATCCCTTCCAACCTTCCCATTCTATGATTCTATGATTCTAAAATAAAGTTGCTAAGAACTAAATCTCCATCCAACTCATTTGAAAACATTTGACAGCTCTTGATACTCCCAATAAACCAGGTGATTTTTCAATTAAAAGAGAGATACAATCCATGTTTAAAGCAATGAGGATGCAAATAGTCAGCACCAGATAAATCAGGCTTGGAAACTGCAGGTATCCAGAAAATAGGTTGAGTTGCTTGAAGTGAAATAGGGAAGGGAGAGTGGAAAATTTAAAGCAAAAAAAAAAAAAGAAAAAAAGAAGGCAAATGGAACTGAAGCTTTTAGTTCTCAACAGAGTCCCTGGGATAAAAAACCTCCCCCTTGAAGTTTTCTCTGCAAACACTGAATCAACAAGGGAAAGGGCACTGGGATCTGACCTCCCTTTCATAATACACTGGCAGGTTTTCATTCCTTTGGGTGGAAAAACATTCTGTAAGAGGCAAGACAAATAATCCCAACTGGGTTAATGAATTGATTAACAGAGAGAGCTGAAAAAGGAAGCACCACAAGCCAGGACAGACCTTTTGGTTTTATTGTAACACATTTGGGGTTTGTTTGGTTGGGTTTTTTTTTTTTTTTCCTGCTTTTTTTTTCCTCCTCTTTTATTTTTTTCCACTTTTTTTCCTCTTTTTTTTTTCCTATTTTTTTCTCTATTATTTTTCCACTTTTATTTTTTCTCCTTTTTTTTCTATTTTTTCCTCTTTTATTTTTTCTCTTTTTTTTCCCTATTTTTTCCTCTTTTTTTCTCTTTTATTTTTTTCTCTTTTTTTTTCTATTTTCCCCCTCTTTTATTTTCTCCTCTTTTTTTTCATATTTTTTCTTTTTTTCTATTTTTTTCCTCTTCTATTTTTTCCTCTTTTCTTTTTTCTTTTTTTTCTAATTTTTACCCACTTTTATTTTTTCCTCTTTTATTTTTTCCTTTTTTTTACCCTCATTTTTTTTCCTCTTTTGTTTTTCTCCTTTTTTCCTATTTTTTACCCTCTTTTTTTCCTTTTTTCCTTTTATTTTTTCCTCCTTTTTCCTAATTTTTTACCTTCTTTCATTTTTTTCTTTTATTTTTTTCTCTTTTTTTCTCTTTTTTACCCTCATTTTTTCCACTTTTATTTTTTTCCTTTCCTTTCTATATTTTACCCTCTTTTATTTTTTTTTCTTTTTTCTACTTTTTTGCTCTTTTATTTTTCCTTTTATTTTTTCCTCTTTTATTTTTTCCCTCTTTCATTTTTTCCCTCTTCTATTTTTTCCTTTTATTTTTCCCTCTTTTATTCTTTTCCTTCTTTTATTTTTTTCTCTTTTGTTTTTTCTCCTTTTTTCTATTTTTTTACCCTCTTATTTTTTCCTCTTTTATTTCTTTCCTTTTCTTTCTATTTTTTACCATCTTTTTTTCTCTTTTTTCTACTTTTTTATTCTCTTTTATTTTTCTTTTTATTTATTCCTCTTTTATTTTTTTCCTCCTTTATTTTTCCTCATTTATTTTTTCCTCTTTTATTTTTTTCTCTTTTTTTTCCCCCTTCTTTCTTTTTTTTTTTAATCTATTTTTTTTTTCTACTTTTAAAAGAAAAAGTAGAAATGGATAAAATAATATTTGGAATACCACAGGGTGTTAAGGAAAACAGAACCTACCCAGAGCTGCCAGGAGGAGCTCAGTCCTGCTGGGCTGCTGAAGAATGAAGCACTGAAGGGGCAGATGCAGTGGGGAGGAAAATCTACTCTTTTCCTCTCCTCAGTTATGTTTTCTCTCTAGTCTCAGAGGTCATCAGTTTATTTAATTAACTAAGTGATGTCTCCCTGGACTGTGGGTCTGATCCTGCTCTTGATTATCCCCTAGGAGAAGAGTTTTGGTGATATTTTGTAGAATCACAGACTGATTTGGGTTGGGAGGGAACTTTAAAGGTCACCTAGAGCAACCCCCCTGCAGTCAGCAGGGACATCTGCAAATAGAGGAGGTTGCTCAGAGCCCCAAGCAATCTGCCCTGGAATGATTCCAAGGATGGGACATCTACCATTTCTCTGGGCATCCTGTGTCAGGGTATCACGACGCTCAGTGCAAGAAAACCCCTCCTAGTGTTCAGTCTGAATCATAGAATCATAGAATGGTAAGGTTGGAAAGGACATCAAGGATCACCCAGTTCCAATTCCCTGCCATAGGCAGGGACACCTCCCACTAGTATAGGTCACTCAAGGCCTCCTCCAACATTTTCTCTGCTCTCCTCAGACCCCACCTGGAGTCCTGTGTGCAGTTCTGGAGCCCCCAGCACAGGAAGGACATGGAAGTGTTGGAGTGGGTCCAGAGTACGCCACGAAGATGCTGAGAGGGCTGCAGCAGCTCTGCTATGAGGACAGGTTGAAAGAGTTGGGGTTCTGCAGCTTGGAGAAGAGAAGGCTTCCAGGAGGCCATGGAGTGTTCTTCCAGGATCTGAAGGGGGCTCCAGGAAGGCTGGGGAGGGACTACTGACAAGGACTTGCAACGACAGGACAAGGGGCGATGGGTTTGAAGTGGCAAAGGGGAGATTGAAAGTGGATGTTAGGAGGAAGTTGTGTGCAGTGAGGGTGGTGAGACACTGGCACAGGTTGCCCAGGGAGGTCGTGGCTGCTCCCTCTCTGGAGGTGTTCAAGGCCAGGTTGGAGGAGGCCTTGAGTGAGCTGTGCTAGTGGGAGGTGTCCCTGCTCATTCATTTTGCACCCTTGCCCGTGTCATGCTTTAGCAACACAATATCCCCAAAGAACCAAGACAAGGAAGTGAACCCTTACCACAACTCTTTTCATGATTACTGAGTAAATAATAACCCACTGAAATGAGTGATACAAATCTCCTTTAATGACACTCTCTTCAGATTTCTGTCCTTGCCTTTCAGACCTCAGCAGCAGCAACAGCAACACAGGGTTTTGTCTTCTACCCATCAATTGATACTTAAATAATGCATAGAACTGTCTTATTAAATGCATGTTGAATATTTATTTGGAAGCTCATCACAAGTTGAAAGATAACCTTCATTTTCAATTCCCTTTGGGATAATCAGCTAATTGGGTATCAGTCAAAGCTCAGCCTCTTCAGTTTCTAGTCATTGTTGGAGACCCTTCTAACAATGCCTTCAGCACACTCCAAGAACCTCAGACCCTCCTTGCAATGACAGGACAAGGGGCAATGGGTTTGAACTGGCAGAGGGAAGATTGAAAGTGGTTGTTAGGAGGAAGTTGTTTGCAGTGAAGGTGGTGAGGCACTGGAACAGGTTGCCCAGGGAGGTTGTGGCTGCTCCCTGCCTGGAGGTGTTCAAGGCCAGGTTGGAGGAGGCCTTGAGTGAGCTGTGCTAGTGGGAGGTGTCCCTGCCTATGGCAGGGGGTTGGAACTGGCTGATCCTTGAGGTCCCTTCCAACCTTACCATTCTATGATTCTATTTTGTCCAACAAGAGGTAATTCCCAAGGTGGACATACAAGGGAAGATAATTTAGAATGATAGAATCATAGAATGGGAAGGTTGGAAGGGACCTCAAAGCTCATCCAGTTCCAACCCCCTGCCATAGGCAGGGACACCTCCCACTAGCACAGCTCACTCAAGGCCTCATCCCACCTGGCCTTCAACACATCCAGGGAGGGAACAGCCACAACCTCCCTGGGCAACCTATGCCAGTGTCTCACCACCCTCACTGTAAAGAACTTCCTCCTAACATCCAGTCTAAATCTCCCCTCTACCAGTTTAAACCCATTGCCCCTTGTCCTGTCGTTGCAGGACCTTGTAAACAATCCCTCCCCAGCCTTCCTGTAGGCCCCCTTCAGATACTGGAAGGCTATTATCAGGTCCCCTCAAAACCTTCTCTTCTCCAGGCTGAATAGCCCCAACTCTCTCAGCCTGTCCTCATAGAAGAGCTGCAATTTAAGTGGCTGCAGACACCCACTTCATCTTCAGCCTCATCTGTGCTTCTGGGTTTGGACCAGACACAGGCAGGAAAGAACCAGCTGCTTCCCTGAGATAATGCTCAAGCCAGGTCCTGGCATCTGTGGTTTCAAGAGCTCTATGTGACCTCCCTGCAGCACTGCAGCAAGATCTCACACTTGCTTGTTCCTAATACAGTTTACATTAAAGCATCTTGTGAGAAATTGAGTTCTCAGACTGACAGGGTCTGTGATACAGCCTGGGCTGTGTCTGACTGACAGGCTGAGGTGCTCCTAGCATCACAAGCAGGTAGTTTGTGCTGAAGGCAGCTCAGTGATCGTGCCACAAGATCAGAAAACAACTCTACCTTCTGCTGAAGAATCATAGAATGATACAATTGTTGAGGTTGGAAGAGAGCTTTGAGATCAAGTCCAACTGCTCACAGTCCCACCACTACTGCTAAGCTACCACTAAACTACATCCCTCAGCACCACACCTATGAGTTTCAAAGTCTCTGCAGTGAGGATGACCACCTCCCTGGGCAGCATGCATTAATGCCTGAGAACTATTTTGGTGTCTTTCATCAGCCTTCTAAAGAACTCCAAGAGGCTGGCGGGGTGAGAGGCCAGCCCAGGCACCTCATTTTTGAGAGCAGGACATCAAAAACCCCTCTGACTGCACAGGAGCTACCAACCCCTTTCACAAATGGGCAGTTGCCAGTGCCTGACATGTTCCTCACTATGAGACCTGACAAATCAGCACATGGAAGAAATTTAGCCATGCCCAGAGCTCGCCAGGTCTTTGGCAGCTGCTGCAAATAGCTGCACAGGGAGCAAACAGAAGCACTCGTGGGTAATATCACCTTCTAGGCTTGTCAAACTCACTTGGAGAGCAAACTCAGCCTAACAAGGCTTGCACTGCAAACACCTTCTAACTTTCATGCACTTGGTTATTGCCAGCTAATCTCGTTGCCCTCCTACTCCTCCTTCTCTCCTCCTCCTCCTCCTCTTCCTCTCCTCTTCCTCTCCTCTTCCTTCA
>VWZE01012618.1:41847-56689 GCA_013396675.1 Eubucco bourcierii
TTCTGTTACATCCATTTCCTTGCCCTTTGGCTCAGCAGCTCATGTACTTCACGGAAATCAAGCTTGCACTCGCTTCTCTTCAAAATTCCAAATTGAGATGTTCCAGGTTGATTCTATTCCATTTTCTCAAGCCCAAATAGAAGAAAGAGGCTTATCCACATAAATAAATAAAATAATCATAATAATAATAACCTGCCTGTGCAATCCCATCCAGGCGATTAGCAGCGTGCCTGGCTCGGTGCTGATGTGCTCACGTTCCTTTGTTGGGCCCTATTTATGCTGCTCCTTAAAGTTCATTAAAACCACTGCTGCCAGCTCACACACAACAACTGTTCAAAACATCAGTGTCACACAGGCAGGGAAGTGATGCTTTGAAGTTCCCTCCTTTATTCATTTTTATCAGGCTTTTCTTTTTCGCCTTTTTTTTTTTTCCCTTCCTTATTTTTTTTTCTTCTTTATTATTTTTTCCTTCCTTATTCTTTCTTTTCCTTCCTTATTCTTTCTTTTTCTTCCTTATTCTTTCTTTTTCTTCCTTATTCTTTCTTTTTCTTCCTTATTCTTTCTTTCTTCCTTATTCTTTTTTTTCTTCCTTATTCTTTTTTTCCTTCCTTATTCATTTATTTCTTCCTTATTCTTTTATTTCCTTCTTTATTCTTTTTTTCCTTCCTTATTCACTTTTTTCTTCCTTATTCTTTTTTTTCTTCCTTTTTTTTCCTTATTCTCTTTTTCCTTCCTTGTTATTTTTTCTTCCTTATTCTTTTTTTTTCTTCCTTATTCTTTATTTTCTTCCTTACTCTTTTTTTCCTTCCTTATTCTTTATTTCCCTTCCTTCTTTTTTTATTTCCTTATTCTTTTTTTTCCTTCCTTACTCTTTTTTTTCCTTCCTTTCTTTTTTTTTCCTTCTTTATTCTTTTTTTCCTTCCTTATTCTCTTTTTTCTTCCTTATTCTTTTTTTTCTACCTTATTCTTTTTTCCTTCCTTACTCTTTTTTTTCTTTCCTTATACTTTTTTTCTTCCCTATTCTTTTTTTTCTTCCCTGTTCTTTTTTTCCCTTTGTTCTTTTTTCCCTTTATTATTCTTTTTTCCTTCCTTATTCTTTATTTCCCTTTCTTATTCTTTTTTTCCCCTTCCTTACTCTTTTTTCCCCTTCCTTATTCTTTTTTCCCTTCCTTATTATTTTTTCCCTTCCTTATGATTTTTTCCTTCCTTATTCTTTTTTTCCTTATTCTTTTTTCTTCCTTATTCTTTTTTTCCTTATTCTTTTTTCTTCCTTATTCTTTTTTCTTCCTTATTCTTTTTTTCCTTATTCTTTTTTCTTCCTTATTCTTTTTTTTCTTATTCTTTTTTCTTCCTTATTCTTTTTTTTTCTTCCTTATTCTTTTTTTCTCCTTATCCTTTTTTCTTCCTTATTTATTTTTTCATCATTATTGTTTTTTTCCCCCTTCGTGATGACTAAACCACTTATATGCTCTTCACAGTTATTCCAAAATCTCTTCTTCCTGGCACACAGCTGAGACATCATCCCTCACTCCTAACCCTTTTTCTCATTTTCATCAGTTCTCTCCTTGCTTCCTTTGGCTCTCTGCTAAGTCCATCACAGCTTTGTTTTTTATATCCTCACCACTGGGTTTTGCAGCTCACTAAAACCTAGAAAGCTACATCAGAAAACATACACACAGAGCAGCCCTTTGATGTTTGTGTTTGGGTGGCAGCTTGCTGGAACACATTGGCACTTCACACAGACAATGCCCCAGGACCCTGCTGGCTGCTGGAGTCACCCTGCCAGGCATGGGGCTGTGGGCAGCAGAGAAAGGGCAGGGACAATGAAAGAGGAACAGGTGAACATCTTCCTCTCCGACCCCATCAAGAAAAATTGCCTTTTGCTGCTGCTGCTTTTCCAGCATTACAGAATCACAAACAGGTTTGGCTTGGAAGGGACTTTCAAAGGTCATTTAATCCAACATCTGTAACTAGAGCAGATGGTTCAGAGCCCCAGACAGCCTGGTTCCAGGGATGGGGCAGCCACAACATCTCTGGACAACCTCAGTCAGGATCACAGGCTCACAGCATGGCAGGGGTTGGAAGGGACACAAAGAGATCATTCAGTTCAGCCCCTCTGACAGAGCAGGACCAGACAATCTAGTTCAGGGCACACAGGAACACATCCAGACAGGCCTGGAAAGGCTGCAGAGAAGGAGACTCCACAACCTCTCTGGGCAGCCTGTGCCAGTGCTCTGGGACCCTTACAGTCAAGGAGTTTCCCTTGTGTTGAGCTGGAACCTCCTGTGCTGCAGCTTCCACCCATTGCTCCTCGGCCTAACACAGGGAGCAAATGAGCAGAGCCTGTCCCCCCACACACACTCCTGACCCCCAGCCCTCAGATATTTATACACATTTATTAAATCCCCTCTCAGTCTTCTCTTCTCCAGGCTAAGCAGCCCCAGGTGCCTCAGCCTCTCCTCACCAGGCAGTGCTCAGTCCCCTCAGCATTCTCATAGCCTACCCTCAGTGTCATTTCTTCCTTCTCTCCAGTGTGAATCTCCTGAGTTTCAAACCTTCACCCCTTGTCCTGTTCCAACAGGCTCTGCCCAAAAGCCAGCCCCTTTAATACTGAAAGGCCACCAGAAGCTCTCCCTGGAGCCTTCTCTTCTGTTCAGACTGAACAGACCCAAATCTCTCAGCCTAGCTCCCAGCGCAGGGATTCCATCATTGTTGTGGCCTACTCTGGACACACTCCAACAGGATCATGCCTGTGTCGTGCTGAGGACTCCAGAGTGGGTGTGCCATGCGGGTGGATCTTGGATGTGTCCATCAACCAAGCCCAGGTCACTATCACCTGTTTTAACCAGCAGCCTGCTCTCATCTGCTGTTTTTCAGCAAATCTGAGATTAGAGCTGGAGGCTTATAAAGACCAGGTTACCTACATACTTTCAACAAATCCAAGTGCCAGGTGCTGCACTTTGGCCACAACAACCCCATGCAGAGCTACAGGCTGGGCTGGGAGTGGCTGGAGAGCAGCCAAACAGAAAGGGATCTGGGAGTGCTGATTGACACCCACCTGAACATGAGCCAGCAGTGTGCCCAGGTGGCCAAGAAGGCCAATGGCATCCTGGCCTGCATCAGCAAGAGTGTGGCCAGCAGGAGCAGGGAGCTCATTCTCCCCCTGGACTCTGCACTGCTTAGGCCACACCTTGAGAACTGTGTCCAGTTCTGGGCCCCTCCATTGAAGAAGGACATTGAGGAGCTTGAGTGTGTCCAGAGAAGGGCAACGAGGCTGGGGAGAGGCCTGGAGCACAGCCCTATGGAGAGAGGCTGAGGGAGCTGGGATTGGTTAGCCTGGAGAAGAGGAGGCTCAGGGGAGACCTTCTTGCTGTCTCCAGCTACCTGAAGGGTGGTTGTAGCCAGGGGGAGGTTGCTTTCTTCTCTCAGGCAAGCAGCACCAGAACAAGAGGACACAGTTTCAAGTTGTGCCAGGGCAAGTTTAGGCTGGAGGTGAGGAGAAAGTTGTTGCCTGAGAGAGTCATTGAGTGCTGGAATGGGCTGCCCAGAGAGGTGGTGGAGTCAGCGTCCCTGGAGGTGTTCAAGGTGGGTTTGGATGTGGCACTTGGTGCCATGGTCTGGTCTTGAGGTCTGTGGTGATGCCTTGGACTTGATGAGCTTTGAGGTCTCTTCCAACCTTGCTGATATTGTGATACTGTGACATGAGCCCTCCAAAATAGATTTGTAGATCATTTTAGGTGCATGTGCTCAAATTTTGTGTTGAATAAAACAGTCAAAACCATTGTTCAAGTTCCATCACTGCATCATTTTGTACCTGTGCCCTTCAGAAGGTGAATATTTCCCTCTCACCCAGAAGAGCTGGAGAAAGTTCTGTGCTGAGAATGAGCAGAAGACCTCAGCCTGGAGCCAGAATTGCTTTCCAGCCTGCAGTAATTAACGAGTGCTGTAGACCATCACTTAATATGATACACAGAGCACTGCCAAATCTCAGGATTATATCTGGAGCTCTCCTCTCAAGTCCCTTGTGTCTGGAAACACAGATTTTAAGAGTCTTAGCCTGGAGTTTGTTTAATGCCCTGCAAAATTTTGTGGCTATGGAGGAAAGCTCAAAAACATCAATAGTAAATTCTATCAAAAGCAGGACAAAGAGTTCAGTATTAATTGATTTCCCTTCCCCCCCCACCCCTTACTTATTTTCCAAGCTGTCTTGAGTTGAGTCCTGGTATTTTGGCCACCAGCAGTTGGTGGTGCTCAGTCTGCCATAGTAAGAGGTACTTTGAGCCATCTCTTAGTAAAGATAGTCCTGGCTCAGATACAAAAGGGTCACCACCATGTTAACCCCTTGCACAGAGAAGACACCACCCTCATCCCTCCCAGGGCTTTGGGGAGAAGAGAATATTTTTTTCTTCACTAAAACATGATCAGTGCAAGGTGAAGGTGATCTCACTTGGTTTAGCTGAACACAGCAGAGTTAAACATTTCCTAGCTCCCAGTTTCAGTCCACAGCTCTCTCTCAGCTCACCTGTCACAAAGCAAATGAGAATTTGAAGGACAAACCTTGTTTTCTAGGGAGCCAAGGAAACCTTGCCCTGCTCCTTCATGGGCAGGCAACATCCCAGCAGTGCCACACTCAGCTGTGCCCACAGATCATCACCAACCTGCTCCCTGATGGTAGCTCAGGAGCAGCACAGAAATCTCATTCCTCAGCATCAGATTTAGGGCTGCTGTGGGCACATCTGACAAGGGAAGGCACCCTGCTTGCTCAAGCTGAGTGAGAACCTGGGAGTAATTTCTGTGGAGAAAAGCTCTGCTTTGGTAGAAGCATAGAATCACAGAGTCATAGAATCACAGAATCATAGAATGAGCCAGGTTGGAAGAGACCTCTAAGATCATCCAGCCCAACCTAGCACCCAGCCCCATCCAATCAACCAGACCATGGCACTAAGTGCCCCATCCAGGCTTTGCTTGAACACCTCCAGGGATGGCAACTCCACCACCTCTCTGGGCAGCCCATTCCAATGCCAATCACTCTCTC
Source organism: Eubucco bourcierii (assembly GCA_013396675.1). Classification (NCBI taxonomy): domain Eukaryota; kingdom Metazoa; phylum Chordata; class Aves; order Piciformes; family Ramphastidae; genus Eubucco; species Eubucco bourcierii. The sequence continues at coordinate 46,883 of VWZE01012618.1, forward strand.
TGGCAAGAACCTCCTCCTAATATCCAACCTAGACCTCCCCTGGCACAATTTGAGACTGTGCCCCCTCTTGCCCTGTCACTGGGGACCACTGAAAATAGACTCTCCTCAGTCTCCTGAGTCTATTTTCATATACTCCATCCTTTATTTCTAAGCATAGACAGGAATCAAAAGCAAACCCACAAGCTGCTCAGGGCTCCAAATGAACAAAACACAGGAAGGATTTGATTTTCAGCTGTGTCCTTTCCCCTCTCCTCAAACCCTGTCTAAACAGCCCCTATACAACCACGAACCTCTGCCCAGATCTCTGCACTCCTTGTATCATTCACACAAAGCTGATGAGAGCCATCTGCAGTCTGATCTATCTTGCATGCCCTCCAGGGAACAGCATCTCCATCACAAACCCAATGGCATCTATCCCACCACTACTATAAGACACTACCATGGCAAGGCAGCAGCAGGTAGTGACCCACATCTCCAGGAGCCTCTTTGGGCCAGCACTGGAGAATGAAGGCATTCCCAAAACCTTGCAGCGGTGTGTGAAGCTCAGGGCTTGTCCCCAGCACAGCAAAACAAAGGCTGACAGCACAGTGCAATAAATGCATGATCCATTTAGTCCACTTTTTACAAGGCTAAGCTGTCTGCCTTGATATTCTCCACCAGGGTCTTGAACTGAAGCAGGGCGTGGATGGAGGTTGAGAGCTTGAGCAGAGTTTTATGGGGTGAAGTGAAGGGTCATGAGCAGACACCACCCTCTTACTAGCTCCAGAGAGAAATTCAGAGTTGAAATACCTAAACCAAGTTTGACCTGCAATGGGATAGAAACATTTTTGCTCTGGTTATTTTTATCCTGAGTTGGGGTCCTAAACGTTTACCTCTCTGTTTGAAAGCCCAAGGTTCAGTCTCCCCAGTGGTGCAGGTGCTGATGGACGTATGGAGAATTTCCAGACAGCACTGGAATTCAGACCCAGCCCTGCTCTGCCTTACTCAGATGTGTGATGGGCAGAGGCAGATCCCATGCTTCCTCCTGCTTATGGCGTTACCCCTTGCTGGCCTCCAATAATGCTGTGTCTCACCCAGAGGTGCTGCCTCCAACCATACAGACAAACTTCAAAAACCATCAGAAGTCTCCAGCTGCAAAAGCTGATCCCATTTCATTGCCTTCTATGCTCCACTCACCAATGCAGAGCAAGATCTTTTCTGTGCCAGCTCCTCACCGATCCTGGCAGAGCTCAGCAACTGCAACACAAGGTGTCCTTTGGTGGACATTCAGAGGCTCTCCCATGTCCTTCAAACACAGAATCATAGAACCATTAAGGTTGGGAAAGACCTCTAAGATCAAGTCCAACCACCATGCCCACTAAACCATGTCCCAAAGTGCAATGCCCATATGTCTCCTGCATACTTCCAGGGGTGGTGACTCTACCACCTCCCTGGGCATCCTGTTCCAACACCTGACCGCTCTTCCAGGAAAGGATTTTTTTCCTAATATCCAATGTAAACCTCCTCTGGCACAACGTGAGGCTGTTTCTTTTCATCCTACCTCTTTTTACTAGGGAGAAGACACCCATACTCACCTCCCTACAACCTCCTTTCAAGGATTTGAACCCTTCTGAAGGACTCCCTCAGCAGCATGGCTTTCATATTACCTATACTCTGCAATATGGAAAGTTTCCCCTATTATCAGCACCCTACAAAGAAGAATTTGGGGGCTACCCCATCACCAGTTTAGACTTGAACCAGTCACCAGCTCAGGAGGCCTCGGTACAGAGCCTGGACACAAGCTGTGCAGTGGAAAATGAGTAATAAAATGGAAATGAGTGATAAAATCTCTGAGAATAATCATGCACTGAGCTCCTAGCACGATGTTTATAAATACAAAGCAGGCAGCAATCCAGACAGAGCCACCCGGGAGCGGCGCAGGAATGAGCACAGGAGGCCCCTGGCTCACACAGGCAGAACAGAAACCAGAAACACAACAACTCATTCCATTCCGAACTGGGCTGGACTGCAGCTCCTCCTCCCTCTGCTCTGTGGATTAGCAGTCACTAACAATGTCTCTGATGACAACTCTCAGCTTTGTTTCCAAGAGGTTGATGCTGTTTGTAATTTCTCATACCTGCTAATCTCTCCCGGGCGTCCTCGGCTGCTCCAGAGCAAGGGTCAGGCTGAGCCACGTGCCGCAAGGTTGGACAAGTCCTCCCTCACCTCCTACCTCCTCATCGTTGCTGCTGCTGCTCGTGGATCTAAGTGGCCCATTGGCCAGGGGGTGGTCTGTCATGGTAGGCCTGAATAGGCCAAAGGTGGGCTTGTAGATGTCCTGACATGCTCCCCTGCTCCCCCTCCTTCTGTGCTGGGGGTGGTGGCCACAGGAAAGGGGCCAAAAGCCTCAGCCTCACCTTACGTGGGCAAACTGCCATCCTGATGGGCTAATCTATGTCCAAAGGCCCAACAGTCTCGGGTTGAATGGATAGAAAGGATGAGCAGGTGGCACATTGGGCTTGTTGCTATTGTGCTCTCTACTATTGTATCCAGGCCTGCTGACTACCTCATCGATCCTGAGCTGGGTGAGACCCCAGAGAGCAGGATCAGGCTCTGATGCCTCCACACGTTCGGCCTGCACAGCCAGCATGACACCATGCCCAGACTGCACACCGCAAGGCATCTGCCTGCACATGAGAGCCTGCTGCCAAGAGAGCCAGGACCAGCTCAGAGATCCTCTGCCTCCTTTTTCTGAAGCACCCAGGAGCCTGAGGAAACTCCAAAGCCTCTAACAGCTTCTGACCCGGCAGCAGCCCTGCCACATGCTTTGGGTATTGTCCCAGCATATTTTTGTGAGCAAATAGTTCAAGCCTCTTGTAATCATTAATTGCCTTCTGCCATAAGCAGAAAGGAGCTTCCTGCATCCATCCAGTGGCTAAGCAGGATAACCAACTGCAAGCAGTGTGAGTGACCACACAAACCTTCTCTGCCAGTAACAATGTTTGCTTATGCTATTGCCTTTAAAGTGTTCCAGTTTACCTGTTCCCTGTATGTGTAAATTTCCAAACCCTGCGGTTTTGAACCTTGTAAATAAGGTTTCTGTCGAGATTTAATGTTAATAAATGGTGTTCATAGCCATTAACAATCTCTGCCTGGATATCAAAATTAATATAGTTATCAATTTTGAAACCATTCTCCTTTATACAGCAGGGCAAAGACAGGGCCTGATGCTCAGCTCCAGAGCTTCTTCCTGTAGGGAAGGAGATCAGTGGGAACTGTAAGAGCGTGTTGGATGCATGCTCAGATGCCAAGCCAGTGCCAGCTCATCCAGAGGACTCGTGTGTGCCTACAGCCCTGCCTCAGGCAGCTCCAAGGGCCCCAACTGTTCGCCTGTGTGGCTTGAAAGACCTTTCAAAGTCACTTCTGCAATCTCATGGCTGCTTCCACATGCTCCTTCTTGCCAATATAAAACTCCAATGATCTTTCTAAACATCAACTCTGGCACTCAGAAACAACCCAGCACAACCCAATGAGCTCTGATGCGCCAGCAACTGCAGGGCACTTTCTGGGAAGAAGGCAGGGTAGGGACAGAAGGGAAGGGATCACACTGAGACTGCTGCAAAGAAAGAGACTCCTGTTCCCAGCACAGGAAGATTCCTATGCACAGAAATACACCCTGTGGCCACATGCCTTTGGTCCTGCTGGTAACAACTTCCTCAGCTCCTGAGAACTCTGTCAGTACACCCAGCACCTTCTCCATACAAAGCTTGTCCCACCTCATACTTCAGGCTGCTCCTCAGACACACACCTGACGTGACAGACGTGATGAAGCCACACAGCTTGTGATGGCCAAAACTCATGGTGTGACACAGAGCATGGTCCTTGATGTTTTATGGCAGTCTGGAGTACAAGAACCTCCAAATGCTACTCATAAAAGGAAGATGAAGAGCTGCCTTTCAACACCACTCTCCTATTTTTGACCCCTTCCCCTTTTTACATGTCAAAGGGTGGAATCACTTTGGCTCCAGAATAAAAATGGGGAAAAAGACCCCAGGAATTATTTACTTATTGCTGCAATTTTTTCACTATGTTTTCCCCTGCCTGTAGGACTTGGGCCTGGCTGGTTTCCCAAGCCAGAACTGGAGAGAACTGACAGTTCACCCATCTCTATTTAAATTACTTTTTTTGTGCTGCCTTGAATAATTGTGCCTCCATTTTAACTCCAGGGCTAAAGGTGATGGACTTAGAGGTGATTATCTTTTGTTAATAGCCTGCCTTACTGAGCAAGATCTCGGAATTACCTTTGTAATCCTTCCCCACACTTTAATGTTGCCATTAGTATTAATATTGCTCTTTTAAAACAGACTTTTCCCCTGTCATGTGGAGGCAGCAACTGCTGATGCCGGTGAAGAGGCTGCCTGACACCATCAAGCAGAAGGATCCCATGAGTCATGCTGATTTTCATCTTACAGGTGGTGGGGATTCAAATCCAGCCATGAGCAAGAAGCATTTGATAGAATCACAGAACCACTGGGTTGGAAGGGACCCTCAAAAGTCATCTTGACCAACCTCCCCTGCAGGGAGCAAGGACATTTCCAAGTAGATCAGGTTGCTCAGAGTCCCATCAAGTTTGACCTGGGATGCTTCCAGGAATGGAGCTTCAACCATGTCTCTGGGCAACCTGTTCCAGTATTCCATCATCCTCATTGTGCAGAACTCACTCCTGATGTGCAACCTAAATATCCCCTGCTCCAGTTTCAAACCACTGCCCCTTGTCCTATCATAGAATCATAGAATGGTAAGGTTGGAAGGGACCTCAAGGATCATCCAGTTCCAACCCCCTGCCGTAGGCAGGGACACCTCCCANTGTAGTCCCTCCCCAGCCTTCCTGTAACCCCCTTCAGATCCTGGAAGGCTACTCTAAGGTCTCCTGGAAGCCTTCCCTTTTCCGGGCTGCAGAGCCCCAACTCTCTCAGTCTGTCCTCAGAGCAGAGCTGCTGCAGCCCTCTCAGCATCTTGGTGGCCTCCTCTGGACCTGCTCCAACACTTCCATGTCCTTCTTGTGCTGGGGGCTCCAGAACTGCACACAGGACTCCAAGCCTTTCTGAATGGTCCCTCCCCAGCTTTTTTGTATGTCCCTGTGATGGTTTGGGAGTTACCTGCCCCCAAACACAATGAAAATCACCCACACTCAGCTGTCTGGAAGTTAAAGACTGAAGCTCTGTTTACAGCTCAGCACAATACACAAGCAGATATTTACACAACAGGCAGGAATAGTTACAGACATAGACAAGTTAAAGGTAATACAGAAACACAACTCCCCTCCCAGAAATCAGAGTCCCCAGGAGGGGCTCCCAATCACCCTTCCTCCTTCTTTCCACCCCTCTACCTTACCCCTGGGTCTGCCTTACATGCAAGGGGATTTTGGAGGATGGGCAAGGGGGGTTAGAAGCAGAGTGATGAGTCGGATTACACAGCAGAAGCCCAGCAGCTCCCAGAGAGACTCTGTCTTGCCTGTGTTTGTGTCCTTGTTCTTATACATCTCAGCAAGCCTGGGAGTGAAGCAGACATCCCCATTGTCTGCTTTTCACAGCCTATCATCTATTTTTTTTTCATTAAAATATTCTAATTTGCCTCAAACCAGCACAGTCCCCTTTAGATAATGGAATGTTTCTCTAAGGTTCCCCCAGAGACTTCTTTTCTCCAGACTGAACAAACCCAACTCTCTCAGCCTGTCTTTGTAAGAGAGGTTCTCCAGCCTCTTTTGTGGTCTCCTCTGGACCCTTGTCTTTTGGGCTCCAGAACTGGATGCAGTACTGCAGCTGGTGTCTCAACACCATTGGCTTCAGACATTTTCTTCCTTCTCAGGATTTAGAGCTGCTCATGGACACTGCTTCAAGAAGGTCTTTACCCAAGCTGGCTGCAACACCCCCTCAGGAAATCCCAGCACACCACAAATAATTGCTATTAGGATCCTATTTTTCACAGCCCAGACTTTCTGCAGTTTCTGCTCTAACAAATCACATTTGTCAAGCTCTGCCCACATTGTCTGCTCAACAGTGAGCACAGAGTGAGGGCTGTGTGCTGAGTACTCAGGGAATGGGCTCTGAAAAGCCTCAGCACCACTGCTACAGCTTGAACACAGAGAATTTCACACACACTTGTGTGCTGCTTTCAGAGTCTTCTATAGAATCATAGAATGCTAAAGTTGGAAGGGACCTCAAGGATCATCCAGTTCCAACCCCCTGCCATAGGCAGGGACACCTCCCACTAGCACAGCTCACTCAAGGCCTCCTCCAACCTGGCCTTCAACACCTCCAGGGAGGGAGCAGCCACAACCTCCCTGGGTTAACCTGTGCCAGTGTCTCACCACCCTCACTGCAAACAACTNGCTACAGCTTGAACACAGAGGATTTCACACACACTTGTGTGCTGCTTCCAGAGTCTTCTATAGAATCATAGAATGGTAAAGTTGGAAGGGACCTCAAAGATCATCCAGTTCCACCCCCCTGCCATAGGCAGGGACACCTCCCACTAGCACAGCTCACTCAAGGTCTCCTCCAACCTGGCCTTGAACACCTCCAGGGAGGGAGCAGCCACAGCCTCCCTGGGTTAACCTGTGCCAGTGTCTCACCACCCTCACTGCAAACAACTTCTCCTAACATCCAGTCTAAATCTCCCTCTGCCACTTCAAACCCATTGCTCCTTGTCCTGGCATTCCAAGCCCTTGTCAATAGTCCCTCCCCAGCCTTCCTGTAGCCCCCTTNGTCCCTCCCCAGCCTTCCTGGAGCCCACTTCAGATCCTGGAAGGCTACTCTAAGGTCTCCTGGAAGCCTTCTCTTCTGCAGGCTGCAGAGCCCCAACTCATGTAGTCTGTCCTCAGAGCAGAGCTGCTGCAGCCCTTGTACATATCTTGTGTCCTATCTCTTCCTTCTTCTCTTCTTTCTGTGGTTATCATAACTTACAAATGCAGAACAGAATAATTTAGGTTGGAAATGATCTTTAAGATCATCAAATCCAAGCATTAAACCAGCACTGCCAGGTCACTGCTAACCCATGTCCCTCAGCACCACTGAGCATGGCTTGAGCACCTCAGCACCATCTGCATGGCTTTGAGAACCCTCCAGGGACAGAGCCTCAACCATTGTCCTGGGCAGCCTTTTCCAGGCCTCAATAACCATTTTGGGGAAGAAATGGTTCCTCATGTCCAATATAAACCTCCTCTGGCACAACTTGAAAACATTTCCTCATGGACACAACCATCCTGTGGATAGTTACCTGGGAGAAGGTACCAACACCCACCTCACTCCAAACTCCTTTCAGCTATTTCTTCTCTTCTTTGCTGCCTCCCATGCAAAGGAAACAAGCTGAAGGCTTTTGGAGCAGGGCATCATTTAGTTGGAGCCAGGGCAGCATTTTCTATCATCATGAGCGTTGCACTCGGGTATGTAATGTGGAAATTCACCAGTTCATTGCAGGCAAAAGGTAAATGTCTTGCTATTAAATAGAAAATGTTATGAACTTTTAATGCTAACTGTTATTATTACACAGTTAAACATCCAGAGGCGGTAAAGAGGAAATACTTTCCCCATAGTGAGCTTTAAGCTGAGAGGTGCATCAACAACTGATGCATTTCTTCCACATAAAACACACATTAGAATGTTGTTAGCAAGCTCAAACCAATCTTCTAAAGGTAAGGAAACAGGCATGCCACCTCTTCAGTGAATTTCATACTGGTTTGCCTGCCACATTAAGTAGCCAGTTGCTGCCTATGTGATGCTAAAGAGTTGGACTTGATGATCAAGGGGCTGGAGCATCTCTGCTACAAGGACAGGGTGAGGGAACTGGAGTTGTTCAGCCTGCAGGAAAGAAAGTTCTGGAGAGACCTAATAGCAGCCTGAAGGGGGCTACAAGAAGGCTGTAAAGGGACTTTCCACAGGCCTGCAGTGAAAGGATAAGGACCAATAGTTTGAATCACACAATGTCAGGGGCTGGAAGGGACCTCGAGAACTCATCCAGTCCAACCCCCCTGCGCAGGATCACCCAGACCAGGTCACACAGGAACACATCCAAGTGGGTTTTGAATATTTCCAGAGAAGGAGACTCCACAACTCCCCTGGGCAGCCTGTGCCAGTACTCTGTCACCCTCACAATGAAAAAAATCCTCCTCATGTTTGCATCAAACTTCCTATGACTCAGCATCCACCCATTCCCCCTTGTCCTGGCACTGGGCATCACCCAGCAGAGCCTGGCTCCAGCCTCCTGGCACTCACCTGCACATCTTTAGAACCATTGCTGAGGTCACCTCTCAGCCTTCTCTTCTCCCAGCAGCACAGTCCCAGCTCCCTCAGGCTCTCCTCCTAACAGAGCTGAACAGAGCTGTTCCATTCCCTTCAACCTCTTTGTGCCTCTGCATTCAAACAGTTCCCTGTCCTGATCCTTGAAATAAGAGTAGATTTAGATTGGATGTTAGGAACAAGTTCTGCACCACGAGGGTGGTGGAACACAGTGGAACAGGTTGCTCAGGAAGGTTGCTGAGGCTCCATTCTTGGAGCTATTCAATGTCAGGCTTGACAGGGCTCTGGGCAATCTGATCTAATGCAGGATGTCCCTGCTGACTGAAGTGGGGCTGGACCTTTGGAGATCCAAAGCCTTCTGATCCAAACTATTCTATGATCTTAAAGCCATTTTCCAACCAAACTGGTTCTATGATTCTGAAGGTTGTCCTCTGCTCCCACAAGCCCACATCCTTTGCTAAAATCACTGCCAGGTTACCTTGGGATGCAAAAGGAGCAAGGTCTGTTTTGTCAAAGACACCAACACAGCATGTTTGGCAGAAATCTCAGGGTGCATCTTCCTGCTTGCATCAGAGCTACTACACCACTGGAAAATCATAGAATGGCTTAGGTTGGAAGGGATCTCAAAGGTCATCTAGTTTCAACCCCCCACCATAGGCAGGGGCACCTCCCACTAGAACACTCAATGAGTGGCTCCATCCTCCTGGTACCCACCCTTTTAAGTATTGATCAGCACTGATGAGATCCCACCTCATTCTACTCTTTTCCAGACATAAAAAGCCCCAATTCTCTCAGTCTTTCCTCATAACACAGATGTTGTAGTTCCCTCAGCATCTCTGCAGCTGTCACACGAAACCCCCCACTTTCTGGAGAGCCACACATGTCCCCATCCCACTCTGCAGGGAAGGGAAACCAAGCTTCAGGCTGGAAGCACCTTCCTGTGCCTGTGGAGTTCTGCAGTATTTTAACAGCTCATGATCTGTCAACTGCTCACAGCTTCACACACAGCCAGAACTCCCTAACTCAGCTGAACACTTCACTGCCACCAGCAAATAAATGTCATGGCTGAGGGATTCATTCCTACGCAAAAATTCCACCCTGGGACTGAAAACAAACTATTTAAGGGTAATTACTGCGTTTGTCAGGTGATTAGATCCACTCAAGCATTTGACCTCTCATCTTGTTGTGCTGATTTAAATCTAAATCATCTGGGCTTGCACCTTATTGTCCAGAAATAAGGTGGAGAAAGTGCTGGGAAAGATGGCACCAAGCTGTGTGGTACAGTCACTTGCTAGAGGGCAGGGATCCAGCCAGAGGGACCTGCACAGGCTGCAGAGCTGTGCCCAGGCCGAATCAGGACATTCAGCAAGGCCAAGTGGAAGGTCCTGCACCTGGGTAGGCACAATCCCAAGCACAGCTCCAAGCTGGGTGGGGAATGGCTGAGAGGAGCCCTGAGGAAAAGGACCTGGGGGTCTGGGGTGATGAAAAGCTCCAGATGAGGCTGCAGTGTGAGTGCAGCCCAGACAGCAAC
>VWZE01012619.1:4350-20744 GCA_013396675.1 Eubucco bourcierii
CTCAGAAAAAAAAAAAAAAAAAAGACTGCAAACAGATAGAATTTTCATTTATTGATAGAAAGGGGCAGTGCAAATACCACAGAGCAGAAATTAAAAGATTGTGTTGGTAGAAGAGCAAATGGGCAAACAAGATCTAAATATCACAGTATCACCAAGGTTGGAAGAAACCTCAAAGATCATCAAGTCCAACCCATTACCACAGCCCTCAAGACTAGACCATGGTACAAAGTGCCTTGAACACCTCCAGGGACGCTGACTCCACCACCTCCCTGGGCAGCCCATTCCAGTAGCCAATGACTCTCTGTCAAGAACTTTCTCCTCACCTCCAGCCTAAACTTCTCCTGGCACAGCTTGAGACTGTGTCCTCTTGTTCTGGTGCTGGTTGCCTGAGAGAAGAAAGCAACCTCCTCCTGGCTACAACCACCCTTCAGGTAGTTGTAGACAGCAAAAAGGTCTCCCCTGAGCCTCCTCTTCTCCAGGCTAAACAATCCCAGCTCCCTCAGCCTCTCTTCATAGGGCTGTGCTCGAGGCCTCTCACCAGCCTCGTTGCCCTTCTCTGGACACGCTCAAGTACCTCAATGTCCTTTTTAAATTGAGGGGCCCAGAACTGGACACAGTACTCAAGGTGTGGCCTAACGTGCCAGGCATAAATGAAAAAAAAGTCAATGGACAGATCAGAAAGACTTCCAACAAACATTATAGGACAAACCACTTATAAAACAGCAGTAAAACAGATCTTGGCCCATCAGTGCGGCGGCTATGCATTTCCCACAGCAGCGGGGATCAGACCTTGTTGACTTAAACCATTACCTGCCGTCTTGTTGCAGTATCATTGCTTATCAATAGTGGGATTTGAACCTTGGCCTGCTGGCACGGTGCTCCCAGCAAGAAATTACTCACTATTGAATGAGGAGTGCAAGGCAGACAAAAGCACCTGTGATATGCAGCTACAGAAACAGCACAGAAATGCAGTGAGGGAAAGTACCAGGGAAACAAGGAGAAGCCCTATAATGTAGCAGAATGGATGAGAGTTAGATCATTTCACACAGGATATTCTCAGTAGGTTTTACACATGCAAATTTCCTGCAACACAACAGGGAGCCCACTAACCTGATCAGATGTCTCTGTAGTGATCAAACTCTCTTTGTCCTGAAATTGCTTGGGATGATGGTGACTACTCTCCAATCCTAAAATGTGCCTTGAAACCAGTCTTCTGCTAACAATGATAAATGCCTCTCCTTTTTCTTCAAGCTACAGAGATTTCCTTGTCCTAAAAAGGATCAAGAAGGTCAAATATCCCAGACTTCACCCAAATTTCTCAGACACACTAGTCTAGATTGACTCAAGGCGCTAGATGTTCCTATCTCCTCAGCTGAAAATTGTTTCTTGGCTATTGCCCTTGTCCTATTGATGTGACAGAACCTGCCATAGCCAAGGTACCATTCTGACATTTGAATCTTTGTCTGCTTGCCCCCTTTGAAATGGTTCACTGCCTTTCTTGAAGGTGCCTTTTGAAACAAGGCACAATCCCCCTAGCATAGATTCCAGGCTGCTTGAACTTAAAAACCAAACAGGTTGTCTAGGCACATTTTCACTTGAAACTACAGCTAGAAATCAAAAAAGCAAGTGGAAAAAACCAAGAGTTTGCATATTCAAATCAGTGAAGAAATCAGTATCTCTGTTTCCCCAATAGATGGTGCTGATAATTTCTTCCTCAGCTATTTGTAAATAATTTTTTTTAAAGACGTAAATTAAAAGGTGTGTTTCTGTTGTGGCAATGTTGTCTTGAAATGGAACGAAGAAAAACAAAGCACAGAGAGAGTCCCAGCAGGAGCTGTGGGGATTCCCCTAGCAGAGATATGATGTGAGAATTCTGGCTCACTCCAGCAACGTTTGCCGGTGCTTTCTAATCACTTTTCATTAAGTGTTAAGTGCCTGACACCTTTGCTGAGTCTATACAGCACTCTTTCCCTTAGGTGAGTAAAGATGAAAAGTGTCAAACCGGTAAAAGGTTTATGGGGAAAAAAACCTGTACTGTCTGATCAACAGAAGTAATAGCTTCCATCTTCTGTCACTCCTCTGGAAAGAACACAACATCCTGCTGTAGAAATCACTGTTGCTTAGCATTGCTGGCTATCAATCAGTAGAAGAGTGTGCTTTCATTAAAGACCTGTTGGAGTTTAAAATATTTGCCAAATGTCCTTGTTTGGTTGTTTGATTTTTTAATTTATTTTTTTTTCCCCCTAACTTCATAAATGAGGATCTGGTTAAATATACTTCAAAGTGTTAGAAGTCTACATCAAGCCTTGAAAACTGGATAATTAGAAGATTCACTTCCTAATTTGGGCAAATAGCAAGACAACAGAATGTGTAAGTAGAAGAAAGCTACTTTACTGAGAATAATTGCAATGTTAATTTCAGTTGCTTCAAGAGCTCTTAGGGAAACTATTACCTTGGCTGCATCCAATTATTTCCTTTATTATTTTTTTTCCAAGCACACCAGAGCTGCTATATTTGTCCTAAAACGTCTCACCCTAGGCTCAGGCCATTATCCTACATCCACAGCATAATTTGTCTCAACTTACACTCCCAAGAGGCTGTCTTAAAACTTTAATGCTCCTGTTGTATTTTCTCAACTATGGCTTTGTCAGCCACAAGGGCTATTGAGTTGTTCCAGAGCTCAAGCAGTGCTGAAGGTGATGTTAAGAACAAATGACAGGGTCAAGTCATTTTTAAGCACTATAGTAGTTTACTTAGCTGCACTGGTTTATGCATTAGGACTGGAAAGCAATGGGAAATCGAGACAGTAAGGCACAGATGGGGTTTTAAGAGCAGAGGTGCCATGGTCTGAATTGCAGGGTTTTCTTCCAGGAAAGCAAGGGCAGGAATCAGGCAGAAAGCATCCCCGTGGAGACCACTGCAAATGGAAACTGCAATGCCGCTCATGTTCTCTCCAGATCTCATGACAATACCAGAGGGATCTGGCCAAAGAGCCTTTTTGCAGAAAATGGTCAGCACAGCAGCAAAACATAAGATACAAGTCATCCTCTGCCTGGCACTTGAGGAAGAAGTGCTGTCCTGAGATACATGGACAGCAGGTCTCCTTATCCTATATGAATGTGCTGAGCACTTCAAAGCTGGTCCCAATGGTCTCTGCAGTGTGCAACACAGAACAAACATCAATAAAACAACCACCAGAAAACTAAAGAAGACTGGCAGACCTAGAAAGTTAGGGCTTGTGCTTAGGTACGTGAAGTATTACTCATAGCAGAGATTTTTGGACAATTCAAACAGCTATTCTTCAGCAAGTAAAGCTACTTCACCAAATATTCCACAAGATCCACGTCTGGAAGAGCTGAATGCTCCTGAAAGTGCTGTGAACAATCGTCTCCTCTCATTAGTCTCTTCTCGCTCCCACAGACAATGCTCAGGGTGTGAAACTTAACCAGCCTCCTCAGCCCACAAGCATGGTCCCATGGCAGTCTCAGCCATCCTATTCCCTGCTGAGGCCCAGCTTTTCCCATTGCTTCCAAAACACAGTCCTCACCCCATCCTTGCAACAGGAAGTGACAGGACCAAGTAGGAGCAGTTGCTTAGATGAGCTTCATGGAATTAACTGTTGAAGAAATGGTCCTTATCCAATTCAGTGGACACTTCCATAAATTAAATTAATGCTTGTTGAGCTCTGTTCCATCTGTCATGCTCAGTGGAAAATCAAGGGAGTAGAAACATTCAAAATGAACCTTTGGAAAGAATTACATGTGACTAGAATAGGTGCTTTGCCAACCAGCACTAGGAAATCTTCACCCTCTGTCTTTGAATCTTATTAGGAGGGTATTTTAGTTTATCTCAACTTTAGAGATTTAGATTCATGGGTCCCATGGGAAGCAGAGCAAGGATTTTTAACAAGCGTGCTACAATTCAGGAAACAAGGCACAGGGATTTTCAGGAAAACACACAGGAACACTGCAGCAAAGCAGATAACCAAAGTGAGATTTCCCAAGCTGCGGCTTAGATCCACAAACACATAAAGCATCCCTTCTCCATTCTGCTATGAGACAACTCTCCAAAATACACACATACCTGGGAATGAAGTGAGATGCAAATCCCTTGCCCTACAGAACTCAAAGGTGTTCTGAAATTAGCACGAAGGGAGGGAAGAATACCTGAGCTGCAAATGAACAGAAATCGAGCTAATGTACGGTGGATATTGCCAGTTCTCATGTGCTTAGGTCTAAGCTCTGACCCACAGAGAAAACAGCTCTAAAATATTAACCATAGTAATTATGAAAGGCTCACTTCTGACAATGTGCCTTATGGGTCATTTACCAACAGGGTGCAGTGTGATGGTTTGGGAGTTACCCACCCCCCACACTTTGTAAAATGTACAAGCAGAGATATACACTAGATACAGGAATAGTTACAGAAATGGACAAGTTAAAGGTAATACAGAAACACAACTCCCCTCCAAGAAATCAGAGACCCCAGGATGGGCTCCCAACCACCCTTCCACCTTCTCCCCACCCCTATACCTTACCCCAAGGTTTGCCTTACACACAAGGTGAGCTTGGAGGATTGGCCAGGGAAGTTAGAAGAAAAGTGGTTAGTGAGGATTAATCGGCAAAGAGGAGCCAGAAGCTAGACTGCCCGAGACGCTCTGCCCCCCGAGAGAGACAGACTGTGTTATCTAATGTTTTCTTTCTTCTCCCAGACATCTCAGCAAGCCTATGAGTGAAGTAGACATCACCATGTTTTCCTTTCACAGCCTATAGTGTAATTTTCTCTATTAAATTATTCCAATTAGCCTCAAACTAGCACATGCAGTTTTAGCCAATATAAAAATTAATCTGCTTTTATCAGCTAAAGAAAACTAATCCCACCTGCCCAGATCGCGTGTTTGGTTTTCAGAGAAGACTGACACAGAGGCAGTAGGTTTGAAATTAACAGGTGTTTTGCTGAACCTGGAATTGAAAAAAAGACTTGCCAAGAGTGAGGCCAACCAGTTAGCCTAGACGAGCACAACAAGGCCAAATTCATCACCAGTGCTGACCTTAATCTGACTCAAACTGGATGTCAACAAGACTTTAACGTTTCTTCTTTGGAGAAGATCAGTTCTCAGAAGCCAGTCAAATATGTGATATCTAGAAATAACTTCCCACTGTACACTCAGCATCCTCTTCACAGTTCCCAGAGACACAGGCAACCCTCCAGCTGCTTTATAAACCCTTTCACACACAATGAGTTCACTCAAACGTTTCTCTAAGCTCTTGAAGCCCTGCTCAAGATAGATAAAACTTCAGCTGCTGCTTGTCCCCAAGTCAGGAGTTTCCTGTGGAAAGAGGAGAAAGATAGGAGGGCCATGAGGAGAGAGATTTCTTAGATAAGTCAGCACCCCTTTAGGGTAGTGCTGTAAGTCACACATCACTGACCAGCTGGCACATCTCGATGAAAGATTCCAGGGTGGTGTTGAATGATCCCATCCATACCATACAAGAAGCTGGCATCAGAAACTGAGCATATCCCTCTAGTTCCTGTCTTCAGCTTCATTTTGCATCGAGGAAGCATTAAGGTTTAGAACTGAAATATCATCATTCATTTTCTAGGCTTGAGTTCCCTTTAAATTGTTGCCATTGACAGCAAACCCTGAAAGAATTATTATTTTTTTTATTAGTAGGATTATTATTTTCCAGTACTGCATACGTAACAACAGCTCTCTAGACACAGCAAATAGATCCAAGCAAATGAATGCAACCACAACTGCCTCATGTCTTTCATTTAAAAGAGACTCTGATTTTAGTCCTTTTGTTCAGAAACAAATTTAACAAGAAATTAGGAGCTGTGTGTTGGGGATTAAATAAAAGGTAAATAGCAGAAGAGGGAAACTTGCTGTTGCTTCAAAGTGCAATGAACACAATGAGGGGGACTTGGTGGAATAAGAAAACCAAGGCTGAATTTAATGCAAATGGCTTCATTGTTATTAAAGATTCTGCGTAAGCTCTAATGATAATTCAACTGCATTGTCAGTTGGGAATAAGGTAGATGGAGATCATTTAATGTTTTCTAATTAGCAAAATATTTCATCCTGGCTACAACTTGCCTTCTGTGTAATGAAACGGGAGCTGTGTCAATGGCAGGTTGCAGCTAGCTGTAGCTACGTGGACAGACCTGCACCCTGCTTACACGCACACTAGGGAAAACATTCAGTGATGATGGATACCATCAGGGAGTTGAAACTAGATGATCCTTGAGGTCCCTTCCAACCTTACCATTCTATGATTCTATGATCTGCTGGAAGGCTTGTCAAGGTTTCAGCATGGTTCTTGTCACCTCTCTCCTTTCATAATGCATGAGATTGCTGGAGCATTTAATTTCTGATAACAGGACTGAACTGAGAATAAGTACTTCTCTCACACACCTTAAAACAGTGATGTTTTTTTAAAATTTAAAAGAAAATTAGGACTATGCTGTGTTAGATTAAATGGCAAGACTCAAGCCCTGTCTAGAATGAGCCAATGACTTGCTAACCTGAAGAACCTGATGAGGAAAGCCTGGCACCTTAACAGAAATGCAGAACAAGATACCATCCCAGACCTCCATTAAAAGAGTCCCATTGTTCCAACAAAGAGATAATCAAAAATATTAGACTTGCTTGCTCTCATCTTTCTAACATCAAAAAAGTAATGCAAAGCCTAGAAGCTCAAAGCCCAGAAGAAAGATAACAAGACCCAAATAAACTGATTTCTGAAAATGACTTTCAGGTTAGTCCAAGAGCTTATGCCAGCAGAGCAGCTAATCCTCCTTATTGTATTTGCTGAGCACATTTCTACATAAGCCCTCCCAAAAGATGAGCAATAAGCAGAGACAATGATTGTGACCAAAGTATCTGGAGTAGCTACACCTTTGGCTGTGTGATGCTTTGTCCCATCCAATCGTTGTGCCTTAACTTTACTAGACTGACAGCTACATCACCTTCACCTTCTAGGAATGCACTATTTGTCATTTTCTTACATATGGGTGGGTGATACCATTTGGCTTGTGACATCAACAGGACTGGTCTTGGTGTAGTAGGTGGAGGAAGGGGATATCAGCTGTTCATTATCATTCGCCAGTGGAATTCTCCATCCTCACTGCCCTTCAATGCACATAAATACAGAATCATAGAATGGTAAGGTTGGAAGGGAGCTCAAGGATCATCTAGTTCCAACCCCCTGCCATAGGCAGGGACACCTCCCACTAGTACAGGTTACTCAAGGCCTCATCCAATCTGGCCTTGAACACATCCAGGGAGGGAGCATCCACAACCTCCCTGGGCAACCTGTGCCAGTGCCTCACCACCCTCACTGGAAAGAACTTCCTCCTAACATCTAGTCTAAATCTCCCCTCTACCAGTTTAAGCCATTGCCCCTTGTCCTGTCATTGCAGGACCTTGTAAATAATCCTTCCCCAGCCTTCCTGTAGGCCCCCTTCAGATACTGGAAGGCTACTATCAGGTCCCCTCGAAGCCTTCTCTTCTCCAGGCTGAAGAGCCCCAACTCTCTCAGTCTGTCCTCATAGGAGAGCTGCTCCGGCCCTCTGAGCATCTTCATGGCCCTCCTCTGGACCCACTCCAACACTTCCATGTCCTTCCTGTGCCGGGGGCTCCAGAACTGCACACAGTACTCCAAGTGGGGTCTGACAAGAGCAGAGTAAAGGGGCAGAATCCCCTCCCTTGCCCTGCTGGCCACACTGCTCTTGATGCAGCCCAGTACTTGGTTGCTGTCTGGGCTGCATGTGCACACTGCAGGCTCATGTTGAGTTTTTCATCAACCCAGACCCCAAGGTCCTTTTCCTCAAGGTTGCTCTCCAGCCATTCACCACCCAGCCTGGAATTGTGCTTGGGATTGTGCCTACCCAGGTGCAGGACCTTGCACTTGGCCTTGTTAAATTTCACGAAGTTGGCCTGGGCCCACCTCTCCAGCCTGTCCAGGTCCCTCTGGATGGATCCCTGTCCTCTAGCAAGTCAACTGTGCCACACAATTGCGTATGCCAGAGGTTAGACTACAGTAACAACCAGAACAAGTCAAATGCATTCTTAATAAAGATGACTAAAAAGAGTGGTACATCTAAGTACATACTTTCATATCACAAGTTTTCGTATTTCATACAATGGAAAACAAAAAGAAAATTCAAAATCCCTTTTGGTCTCATGGCAAACGTTTGAAAATTCTCTAAGAACAGCTATGAACCATGGTGCAAAATCAGTCCCTTCTCCTCTTCAGAAGGGACTATAAAGTATGAAGGCAAGATTCCTGCCAAAATGATGGCTAGAATGAAGACACTTGTGGGTTAACGTGGGCTTTGACAGATCTTCAAGAGAAGCAAGCCAAGCTGTGCTTCACTTTCACAAGTTAAAGAAGGTGGAATGAATTGGACAGGGGGATGATCTGGAAAAATCCGAAGATCCAGATGAAGTATCTCACACCAATACAACAAAAAGTTGCCATGTTAGCCCATCTGTGGTAACTGTCTACATGACAGCTCCTCATCTGGAAATAAAGCTCAATTTAAATGTCTCTCAACATGAGCTGAGGCAAACATTAGTGCATTTCAACTAACGTATTGCAAGCCAAGAGTAGGTATGACATTGCCCCCACCTCTGCTCAACAGTGACAGCCTACTGCACCTCAGCTCTAAGCCTCAAGTTCAAGCTAGGCTGCAAGAATTCTGCAGCAATTGCATCACCAGCCTCAGGAGAACTTGTTTCTAAGGGTACGTGCTCAAAAGGCAAAAATGTAGCACCAGGATTCCCCACTGAGATCAGGGCAATCCCTTGTCCACATCAGCTTTTTCACAAAGGTACAGGACGGTATAAAGGTCTCTGGGTTTGCTTACATTATCCCTCTAAAACGTATGCTGCTAGGCTACAGGCTTTCATAGTCCCCAATTATTTTCCTGTTTCTGAGCCCAGACAGGCACCCTCTAGCTCTAAGAACTTGTACCTCCACAAATAGCAAGGCCATTCCCTGCCAAATTCAAGAAGGTAAACAAAATCCATCTCTCTGGCGAAATGTCTCCACACCAATTTGTGTAGTTTCCTATGTCCCTAAAGAGGGTCTTGTTCACATATTATGGCTCTGACTCTAAACCCTGAAATGCAATTAAACCAGATGCATCTGACATGACTTGCTAGCTGGTTCATGTTTGCATCTTCTTTATTATTACTACTTTCCTTCTAAAAGCTAATTATCTAAATATAAGGGGAAAAAAAATCTTACTAGGCTGAATTGAGCACTCACATAATTGATGCATTTGTAAACTTCATGTTTCTGCTGCTTCTTCCTGCCTGTTCATATATTTCAGGAAGAACCAATTACCTAGTCTACCTCCTGCCTAAGGAAGAGACCACTGCAATCAAGCTAGCAGACTCCTACATAAAGCAAACCAGAGCACTCCTTGGAAATGTTTCTGCAGTAGGGTGGCTATATCTGCCTCCCAGATCATGGCTAACTGTGACTGTCAGTTTTTTGAGGTAGGAATCAAATATTTATCTTTAAAGCATTTTCAGTGCTGTAAAAGGAACACTGTACAGGACTTGCAATTATCAGGGAGAAGGTATCTCCTTGTTCCTCACTAGAACAATAAATATCAGCTGTTAAGGCTTTCGCTTGCACTCTGCTTGGGTGGCAATCACATACAGTAGAATCCCAACTGTCAATCTGCTCAGCAGTGAAAGGGGTCAGAACACTGAAAAACAGCTATTTGAGTTTTCAAATGTTCCCTCTGCAATCTATTCCCTCCTCATGTTTCCGGCTGGTTAAGAAGTGGCTGACCTGCCGCACCTCCGACTTTCCACAGAGTCATCCTTAGTACAGCTGAGACTGTTTCAGGAACAGAAAAGGAATATTTGATAGTCAAGTTATCTTCACCTTAACTTTACAGCAGCATTTTATAGAGAGCAAGCACTGGCTCAGAAAGGAAAACACTGTACTGCCTTTGAGACTACTCACCTACTTGCCTCCCTGCAGTGGCCTCACTGCCCAAAGAACTTGTTATCCTCAGCAAAGTATTTCCATGACATCCACCATGTGACTGACATACAGCAAAGAGAGGGAGCTGGAAACAAAGTGCCTCCAGAAGGAAGAATACAGTTTCTCCATAGGGCCATTCTCGAAAGGGAAGGTGGAAGAGGACAGAGGAGCAATAAACTTTCACACTTCCTGGGAACAAGGCAAAGTATTACGTAGTGTCCCATACTCCACATATTCTTACATATTCGGTATAAAAGATGTGTCCTCATATGAGCCCATGATAGGGCATTAAAATCTTGTCATAATCTTGGTGCCAAACCAAACATCAACTAGAAATATTTCCCTCTAACAGCTTTTGGCACTATCAGGAAGCAGACAATTTTGGTTGATATTTTAGTGTAGCAAAGATCACTGTAAATTATATATCCCCAAGAGGTTTTCTGATTTCGACTAAACTAGCACAAAATTCTTCCACCCAATTTCCCCAAGTGGCTCCAAATATCATGCTTAATGATTTATGTGTCTCAGTGGTGTTTTCAATGTACTGATGTCATCTGTCCTTTGTAAACTCAACACAGAAGGTGAATATTTAAAACTGAAGGTCATCTATCTTCTTTTGTCCTTAGTGAGACGCCACGTTCATTTCCCTCACTTCATTATACCCTGTAATTCATAGAATCATAGAATCATAGAATGGTAAGGTTGGAAGGGACCTCAAGGATCATCTAGTTCCAACCCCCTGCCATAGGCAGGGACACCTCCCACTAGTACAGGTTACTCAAGGCCTCATCCAATCTGGCCTTGAACACATCCAGGGAGGGAGCAGCCACAACCTCCCTGGGCAACCTGTTCCAGTGCCTCACCACCCTCACTGTAAAGAACTTCCTCCTAACATCTAGTCTAAATCTCCCCTCTGCCAGTTTAAGCCCATTGCCCCTTGTCCTGTCATTGCAGGACCTTGTAAATAATCCTTCCCCAGCCTTCCTGTAGGCCCCCTTCAGATACTGGAAGGCTACTATCAGGTCCCCTCGAAGCCTTCTCTTCTCCAGGCTGAAGAGCCCCAACTCCCTCAGCCTGTCCTCATAGGAGAGCTGCTCCAGCCCTCTGATCATCTTTGTGGCCCTCCTCTGGACCCGCTCCAACACTTCCATGTCCTTCCTGTGCTGAGGGTTCCAGAACTGCACACAGTACTCCAGGTGGGGTCTGACGAGAGCAGAGTAAAGGGGCAGAATCACCTCCCTTGCCCTGCTGGCCACGCTTCTCTTGATGCAGCCTAGGACTCGGTTGGCTGTCTGGGCTGCATGTGCACACTGCAGGCTCATGTTGAGCTTTTCATCAACCCAGACTCCAAGGTCCTTTTCCTCAGGGCTGCTCTCCAGCCATTCACCACCCAGCCTGGATTTGTGCTTGGGATTGTGCCTACCCAGGTGCAGGACCTTACACTTGGCCTTATTGAATTTCATCAGGTTGGCCTGGGCCCACCTCTCCAGCCTGTCCAGGTCCCTCTGGATGGCATCCCTGCCCTCTAGCAAGTCGACTGTGCCACACAGCTTGGTGTCATCTGCAAACTTGCTGAGGGTGCACTCCATATTGAATTGAATTCCACGATGAAGTATTTTCATCTTCTAGCCGCTGCTACTGCATAACATATTTCTGGATCATCTGAGTAGTTTGTTAGAAAGGCCACATTTACGAATGGGTTAAGGTTTAATTCCTATCACATCTTCCAAGTTCAGACGTCAATCACATAATTTGATATATTTAAGCAGGAACACCAAATTACAGACATCTTTCCTTTCCTCTGAACTCTCTCCAGCAGAGTTCTCCATCTGTTTAATAATACACTATGTCCTTACTTAAAACAAACTGCTTTCTATCTAGAGGATTAAGTACAAGTTACCCGAGTAACATTTCATAATGAGATGCTGATTCCTTTGTACTATATTCTCTGTTCCTTGAAAAAATGTTTCAAGTAATCTCTTAGCTCATAAAGGTTTGTTTCTCACCAAAGTCTACCTTGCCAAACACAAGATTTCTCAGACATTACTCTTTCTACTTGGTCTTCATAGATTCACAGAATGGTAAGGTTGGAAGGGACCTCAAGGATCATCTAGTTCCAATCCCCTGCCATAGGCAGGGACACCTCCCACTAGCACAGGTCGCTCGAGGCCTCATCCAACCTGGCCTTGAACACCTCCAGGGAGGGAGCAGCCACAACCTCCCTGGGCAACCTATGCCAGTGCCTCAGTGTCTTGCAATACATCAGTCTTAGAAAGGAGTAGAGATTCTCCTTCTGCTTGCCACAAGGTAGGATTTGGCTTCAGCTAAGTAAATCCTGATTTACATGAATGGAACAGGAGCGCAGACACAGACTTGACATCCCTCTTCAGATGTTTCATTCTGAGACGGTGCCAGATGCAATGGAGAGGTGGAAAGGATAGAGCAAAGCAGGCTATTAAATTCTCTTCTTTCTGTATGTGCTTGCTTCTTTCTCTTCCAGTCTGAAAGGAACACCAGTGATTTCTTAACTATTTTTAGAAGCACCTTTGTGCTTCTAGTAGTTTGGGGCTTGTTTTCCTATTTCCCTTTAAGGCCAACCCTCAGATATCTCACTGATAAGCCTACCTTAAGAATCTGAATGCACTCAGGAACATCACAGACATTGACAGAGATTTTAAAAGGACATGAGCAACCATCAAAGCATAGGCAGATAATTCAAAGCAAAAACATTTCCTGGAAATACTTACTCTACTTAGTATCACTTTAACAGTTCAAAGAAGCATCAGAATATCTTTGGTTAACTCTGCTTTAAGAGAGTACAGATAGAGCTTAGCTGAAGCTCTATCCTACCCCCACTGATCTTTGTGGTGAAAATAGAGATGCAGCAAACCTTCCAAGACGGGGTTATTTCTCTAGGGAGGGTTGAAACAGATCAGCACCAAAACATGGCAGGAGAACAGCAGAAATCAATTGTAATTTGGGATAGAACTAAAAGGGGAGATTGAGAAGGAAGTGGGAAGCACCAGAAATGTGCATTTCCTCCCTCCAAATCTATGCACAAATGAGATAGACCACTGGTAGGAATATGCTCTCTGCTGCATTGGATTTGTATCTATATCTAGTGCAAATGGGAAAATCATAAAGCCAAGCTTTAACATTGTAAAGAGTCCTGGACAATGACAGCACCTAAATCCCCAAGAACCTGTTCTACTTCAGACCAAGGAAAAAAAAAATGGGAAGAGATGTTAACCTACTATTTTCAGTCTTCAGACAAAAGGCGCCAAATCTAGCCCACAGCTCAGTAGCGTGGGGATGATGCATTTTGTCAGAGCTCAGTTGTATCACTGTACAACAGCTCCTCAGCAACTCCAATAGCCTGTTGCACACCCATCTCCTGGCCTGAGTCTGAGCTGTGCTACAAGGAATGAAGTCAAAGGAAAATGATGAAAAAGAAACAATATATTTCCTACAGAAGTTTCTCACAAGTTTCTGACAGTGTGAGAGGCAAGACAATACAGGAACCTGTGTGCTAAAGAAACTTGAATGACTAAATCCACAAAGCCCAAATCCAGCACTCAGGAGGAAAAAAAAAAACACACACACACACGAAAAAACCCAAACAAACAAACAAAATAATGAAAAAGAAACCAAGAGCCAAGAAAACCCCAGTTTTCATTCTGAGTTCCAGCTGCCACTGGAAGATGTGATGTACAGTCCCCTAAACTAGGCACTGTGGTCACACAGCCAGATGCACTCTCTCCAGGGTTGAGTCCACTCTGCATCCTTCTGCCTATGCTGCTCTTGTTCACCTGCAAGCCAGGAGCAGAAATGGCAGGTGGACCCAACAGGACTGCCACTCTCACGCTGAAGCTTTAACATGTTCATCTCTGCGCAAAGGGTATTCCTGCTGGCAGCCAGTGAGGAGCTGCTGGTTGGTGCAGCCACCTATTTGCTAGCACCTGCAGCATCTCATTTAACTGCTGCCTCAGCCTGTCAGGGTAGGTGAGATGTTTGACAGCGCCACTGTGAGCTCTTTGTGGGCTGGCCTGTTGGTCGTGAGGATTATTAGGGTTATGTTCACTTTTCATTAGTAAAGAAACACATGGCTTGCCCAGCCCTTCTGCAGCAGGGGAAGGCATCAGCACTCACATACTTACACACAGATGTGTGCACCACTGGCCTGTGTTTGTTGGTTTTCTCTATTTATTTTTTTTTTTCTTTTAAGGAATCACACCTCAAATGTGTTGCTGTCTCAACTGCCACTGCTTGTCACATTACAGTAACGATCGCTGCTTTCAGAGAAGCCAGTTCAGGTTGTTTAATCGTCGCTTTCCTCCACGCTGTCCATCACAGGGTGGTCTCCAAGCAACAGCGTCAACAGACAGGGCTGTGGGTGGCTGGTGAGGAGAAGGAGGAGTAGGAGGATGGAGCACACCAGGGTTTGCAGAGAGGAGGAACTCACATTCCCACAGGATAGAGAGGCACAGGAGCTGCTGAGTCTATCTGAAGATAACAGAAACTTCAGTGACTGCGGAACCAAGCATTTTGGTGAAAGAACAAAAGATGGTAGCACCCTGGCTGACAGAATCACAGAAACACTCAGGTTGGAAGAGACCCTGAGGATCACCAAGTCCACCAATATATTACCCTACTCTACAAGGTGCAACCTAAATCATACCCCTAAGCATCACATCCAAACGACTTTTAAACACATCCAGGCTTGGTGACTCAACCACCTCCCTGGGCAGCCCATTCCAATGCCTGACAACTCTTTCCCTGAAAAAATGTTTCCTAATATATAGTCTAAACCTAACAAGTCACAGCTTGTTCTATCACTATTTACCTGTGAAAAGAGAACAGCAACAGTCTCTCCACAACATCCTTTCACGTAGCTGTAGACAGCCATGAGGTCTCAGCCCCCCAGCCTCCCCTTTTTCAAACTAAACAGCCCCAGCTCCTTTGGTCACTCATCATCAGATTTTTTTTCTCCAAGCCCTTCACCAGCTTTGTTGCCCTCCTCTGCACTCTAGCACCTCCACATTCCTCTTATAATGAGGTGCCCGAAACTGAACACAATACTCAAAGTCTGGCCTCACCAGAGCCGAGTACAAGGGGACAATCATCTCCCTACTCCTGATGGACACAGCATTTCTAATACGCACCAGGATGGCTTTCTTGACCACCTGGGCACACTGCTGGCTCATACTGAGCTGCTTGTCAATTACACCCTCCACGTCCCTTTCTGCCAGGCAACTTTCCAGCCTCACTTCCCCAAGGCTGTAGCACTGCTTGGGGTTGTTGTGGCCCAAGTGCAGGACCTGGCATATTGCCTTGTTGAAGCTCAAGGCACAGTAATACAGGGCTGAGTTACTTGGTTCCTTTTTCATAAATGTCCATGGTCCTGTGAGACAACAGCGTCATGACATTGTGCCTGGTTCACAACCCAGCAGAAATCAACCCCATTTACTCCTTTAATGATTGTAAAATCAGTTGTTTAGAAGCAGATGAAGAGCATCTGTAGAAAAACAAAAGACCACATATCAACTCAGGAAAGTTGAAAATAAAATGGAAGGCAACACTGAGCTTGAAGTTGTTCATCCAGAAGATGAGCTGGAGAATTGCTTGGTTTGGTTTGTTTCATTTTGTTTTCTGGAAGAGAAACGCAATTAAATAGTCATTTGCCGTTTAAACAAACAGGTGCAGATCTTCCTGAACAGCTACTACTAAACTTTAGTGTCTCTTCTGTAGAAAGTCACTGATTCCAGGCTAAGTCCAGATCAATAACAGCTCAGATCTATATTCTTCTTATCTCTAGCCCAGGTTCTATCCCTGTTAGTGTATTGAGGAGAGCGTGGAAAAAAAGCACATAAATGTAGTAGTGGAGGTGTAGTGCAGCCCCTTCCTGGGGTGTGAACCTCAGCCAGAAAGTCACCTCAAGGAATAACTACCCTCAGAACTTGACTAACTAGTAACATTTCACCACATTCCTATGCATTTTGTTCTTAAGTTTAATGCATCTGCTATTTGCTGCTGTGTCTTTTATTTTCCAGTTTATCCTTTTGTATTTAAAAAACAAATCTATTGTTTCTTGTAATCGAAGTAATCTAACTTTGATTTGCAGATAACCATTACCAAAATTTGATTTTTTTTTTCCCAATAATGATCAATTTACAGTTTTTTATCTTTTGACTACAGCAATGTATTTATTTCTTGGAAGCCCAAAGTGAAACTCAATGGAGAGCAAATTATTAATAAACAGCATTTCAGCATTCATTTCAGCACTTCAGCATACAGAGACTGATTTTCAGCACAAGGATGATCTTTATGCCAAAAAAAAAAAAAAAAAAAAAAAAAAAAAAAAACAAACAAAACAAAAAAAAAAAAAAA
>VWZE01012619.1:21755-33889 GCA_013396675.1 Eubucco bourcierii
AAAAAAAAAAGCAAAGGTGAACCTGAGAAAATCACATATTGAGCAGGGATAATTCATGAAGAGAAAAACAAGCCTAGAATTGGTCTATGAAATATTTTTGTTTAATTATTTTCTCAACCTTAAATATAGTGGGGGAGGTGCGAATGAAAGAATAGAAACATTTGGGGAAAGATATGGGATGTCTCTGTTGGGTTATCTGAATAGGTTGAGGTTTTCTGAAGAGCCTTTAACTTCCTACTCGAGACCTGCATGAAAATCACAGAATCATAGAATGGTAAAGCTGGAAGGGAATTCAAGGATCATCCAGTTCTAACTCCCTGACATAGGCAGGGACACCTCCCACTAGGACAGGTTACTCAAGGCCTCATCCAACCTGGCCTTGAACACCTCCAGGGAGGGAGCAGCCACAACCTCCCTGGGCAACCTGTGCCAGTGCCTCACCACCCTCACTGGAAAGAACTTCCTCCTAACATCCAGTCTAAATCTCCCCTCTGCCAGTTTAAACCCATTGTCCCTAGTACTGTCATTGCAAGACCTTGTCAATAGTCCCTCCCCAACCTTCCTGTAGGCCCCCTTCAGATACTGGAAGGCTACTATCAGGTCTCCTCAAAGCCTTCTCTTCTCCAGTCTGAAGCACCCCAACTCCCTCAGCCTGTCCTCATAGCAGAGCTGCTCCAGCCCTCTCAGCATCCTCGTGGCCTCCTCTGGACCCGCTCCAACACTTCCATGTCCTTCCTGTGCTGAGGGCTCCAGAACTGCACACAGGACTCGAGATGGGGTCTGACGAGAGCAGATCCACAAGAGCTCACGGCACTGTTGCCCTTAAATAATCACCAGCAAAAGTGATGTAAAACCTAAGACAAACAGGGCGTAAGCACTGACATGGAGGTGGGACCTGGTGTTGTAAGAGATCAAGAGTGTCCCAAGTGTAGTTAAACACCTGTCACCTAAAAATTAAAACCACACTCTTCCATGCCATGGGAACATGTTTCCTTTGAAATGCCAACTGCAAATAATCCTCTCCCATCTTTTCTGTTTCATCTCATGGTTTAACATACTTGTGCAAAACATGGAAGGCTCTGCAAATGGGCTTTTAGGTTCCAAGGGGCAGCAAGATGCATGGGGGACATACTGGTGGCAGTTTGAAAGCTGTCTTGATGAATGAATTTCCGACACCTTCTCTAAACACCAGCTGTATGTACTAAATGTACTCCAGTATTTCTGCCAGCCCAGACTGACCAAGACTATCATTCCACCTGAGCCACTCCTTTGAGGTGTGCTTTGTCACAGCTGGGCTATCGCAGCTTTTCCACAGCCACAAGGCTGTGATTCCCTTCACCTGCAGTTCTGCCCCTAGCCTCAGCACAGAGAGAGAGTGCTAGAGGCCCTGTCCCAGCACAGGCTGCTTACAGTGGAGGCACTGACATTCTCCTTTAGCAGTAGATACCTTCTTCCACTACACTGCCTAAATCTTCATCTTTTTCCTCAGCTTTCACCCTGCTGCTTGCACCTCTGCACAGCCTGACCCGAGACATGTCTTAGTATGGCAGAACATGGGGCAGAAGTTCAGAGGCAGCTTTGAGTCCTGGAAGAACCTCACATATTTAGGGGCATGATGTGAGGTTATATTAAGCTCTTGGGGGCCCTCTAAAAGAAAGGAATTACATTTTAGGACATATCCTAAAATATCCTTTTCTTTCTCAAAGTACTTTCCTTTTATGTTCCCAAAGGAAAGAAAGTGCAGTACCAAGTAAAAGTGTTATTGTGTTACCAGCACTGAGAATTAGGGATTAAGGTCTCTCATGTTAACTGTTGTTTGATTTAAGAGACAGCAAAAAAAATTTGCAAGTGGCACAAAAATCATTTTACTGCATCAACTTTTATATGCATTTAAAATTCCAAAATAATTACTCTGTCACCCAATGCTGCCATTTGAATCGGAATCAAGGCCCATTTTCATTTAACGCAGAAATGTCAATTAGAGCTGTGGGAGTCATTGATTTCTTGGTTTGCTGGCCAGATAAAGAAAAATGAGAGAAAAGAAGTGCCTTGTGTCAGCCTGATCTTTTTTTCTCCTTCTATAAAATGAAACTCTGAACGCAGCTTCAGTTCTGGATGAACAGGATCCAGCGCACACAGCTCTTATGATAACTGAAGTTGTTCAAAGATAGGCAAATATAGTTTAAGGTGCCTGACCGTTCTCAGGCTGAAGCATCTGGTAGAATACAGGACCCACGGGACACCCTTGCCTTAAGAAGCAGCAGTTAGAGGCAATACCATCTCAAATACCACTAGATGTCTCCATGTGGGACACTGAAACAAAACAAGGCAAAAAAATGTTTGGGGCTATTACTCAAAAAGCTTGGGATCAACAGGAAGTAAGGTGAAGATACAACAACATTTTGCAGAGGAAGAGGTCTTTGATGGGTCAGTTTGACTCACCCTGCTAGAGCTCTGCATGACATGTCAGCTGTATTCAGTGTGGCCCCGGGGACACAACACTGTCCAAGACCAGTGCTAACCTTGCAGCCCTTCACATGGGAAGCCATGGATTAGAATGGGAGAGAGGACAATATGGGACCTGAATAGGCTGGATCAATGGGCTGAGGACATTTGTATGAGATTCAATGAGGCCAGTGCCAGGTCCTGCACTTCAGTCACAACAACCCCCAGCAGTGCTACATGCTCGAGGACCAGTGGCTGGAAAGCTGCCTGGCAGCAAAAGACATGGGGGTGTTGATCAACAGCCAGCTGAATACGAGCCAGCAGTGTGCCCAGGTGGCCAAGAAGGCCAACAGCATCCTGGTCTGTAACAGGAGCAGTGTGACAAGCATGACCAGGGTAACGGCTATCCCCCTGTAGTCAGCACTGGTGAGGCCACACTTCAAGTACTGTGTTTATTTTTGGGGCCCACAGTGTAAGACATTGAGGTGCTGGAGTAAGACCAGAGAGGGGCAACAAAGCTGATGAAGAGTCTGGAAAACAGGTCTTAAGAGGAGCAGCTGAGGCAGCTGGAATTGTTTAGTTTGGAGAAGAGGAGGCTGAGAGGAGACCTTCTCAACTCTGTAACCTTCCTGAAAGGAGGCTAGAGCGAAGTGGGTGTTGGTCTCTTCACCCTAGTAACATGTGATGGGACAAGAGGAAATAGCCACAAGGTGCACCAGGAAAGGCTGAGATTGAACAATAGAAGAAACTTCTTCACTGAAAGAATTATCTGTTACTGGAATAAGGCTCCCCAGGGAGGTGGTTGAATCACTCATCCCTGGAAGTATTTACAAGGCACAGAGATGTGGTGCTAAGGGACATGGTTTAGCACCAGACCTTGGTAGAGTTAGATAATGGTCAGACTTGACAATCTTGATGTCTGCAGCAATAAGACAAGGAGCAGCAGGTACAAATTTAAACATAGAAGGTTTCACCTCAACATGAGGAGGCACTTCTTTACAATGAGGGTGACAGACCACTGGAAACGGCTGCCCGGAGAGGTTGTGGAGTCTCCTTCCCTGGAGACTTTCAAAACCTGCATTCCTGTGCAAACTACCCCAGGTGATCGTGCTTTGGCAGGGGGTTTGGACTCCATGATCTCTGGAGGTCCCTTCCAATCTCTAACATTCTGTGATCTTTAAAGGTCTTTTACAACCAAAACAATTCTATGAATCGCCTCTAACCTTCCCAGAATGAATTGAGGACTTCCGGACAGACCTTATCATGACTGCCAGGTCAAGGTTTTACTTGAAGTCAGGAAGAAAGGAAGAAAGCTCTTCTTCTCTATGATAAAGAACAGTATTGAGTAGATTGAAAACTGTAACTCCATTGCTTATGCAGTTTATAGCCTCTCAATATTGCATGAATGCCAGTTGCAACTGTCAGAGCTCTTCCATTATTCTCCTTAATCTCCCTTCGTGATGGGATTTGCATATCCCACCTGTCAGTCCGTGTAGCAGCTCCTCGCTATCTCCCAAACTCTTTCAGAGACCAGATCCACACAGTGACAAGCCTTTCTTTTACTCCTCCTAGATTCTCTTTCACCCACTGCTTTATCTCAGTTTGTGCCTATTCTTCTTAACAATGTCCCACGTATCCCATTTTACATTCCATACGTGAAAAATCTACATTTTACCCAGTCAAGAAATGCATCTTGAGATGGACTGCCACACAGAAAAGAGAAATACTGTGACTATTGACTCATTTTTGCCAAATCAAACACAAACACATACACAAAAAAAACCAAAAACAACAACAAAAACCCCTTAAGATGTTCTGCTTAAACCAACAAAGTCCTATCCAAAGTTACAGAAAATTTTGGGGGATTTTTCCTCACTAAAGGCTTGTTTTTAAAGGAGGGTTCACATCTAGAATGGATGTGAATTCTTTTATGATTTATATAGTAGAAAATCTAGTCCAGAAAAGCAAAATTTGAAATGGGGGACCTCTAGAAATTCTTCTTCTGGTTTAATCCCTATTTTTGTTTCCTCACTTTTTATTCAGCCCTTCCTAAATATATCCCCATAAACTCTAGCAAGAGATTAGCCTGTAACAGTCTCAGCATCTGGTGCATTATACTATTAATACTATTATATATTGTTGTAATATGTGCACAATACATACTATGTCTCACTGAAATATTTTCATGCAGGCATCCTCCTCAGATGAATGTCTTTTGGGACCTGTTTCATGCACCCTAAGAACCAATCTAAATGCAAAGCGGCTGACAGTGGGGTCATTCCTCACTGTGGGCTTCACTGTGCATCTGGCTGCAGGCTTCACATCCATATTCATTTCCTTAAAACTCCTCCTTTATAGTAATGCAAGTGCCATGGGAGGAAGGGACCAATGGGTTATCACAGTGTCATACAGCACGATTTCATGAGTGACTAGCATTATGCTGGCAGATTCCTCATCCACGCCTGGATGCCAAATCATTGGAGCCACAGCTCTGGCAGCAAGGGAAGGACAGAGGGTACCAACTAGAGCCTGCCGCATGAACACAGCATCTGAGCAATGAAGTCTCAGAGTGCCAAGTTGTGAAAAGCTACATTTTGATTGTGATCCTCTGTTCTGGTCTGAACAGAACAACACTGAAAATTTAAGATAGTTTTGACTTGCCTTTACTGTAAAAGAGAATGCATTTGTTATCTGCATGGAATCATGGTCATCAAAAGCAAAAGTCTGATTCAAATTCAAGCTCTTGGGAACCTGACTCCTAGAAATTCACAGTTCACTTTCCACAATCTGTCTTACAAGCAGATACAGGAAGAACAGTGCTTGCTTGATTTAGCAAACCAGAGGCTGAAAGAGAATATGATCACTGCCTGCAAAATAAGTCCAGGGGGCGTGAGCGCCAGAGAGGGAAAGCAACTTTAATTAAAAGGCACATGCAGAAATGAAAGTGAAAAATAAAAAATCCTCTAAATGCCCAATGGCAATGTTAGAACAGAAATAAGACAGAAGAACCAGAAAAATAAGCCTGTCCAGAAAGGAAGAAGCCAATAGGAGGGTGAGCTCAAAGAAACCAAATTGTTTTTAAGATACAGTTTGATTAGTTTGTGGGTGTAGGATGAAGTACCTGTTGCAGCCCTGCACCATTCTTGAAATTCCTAATTTATAAAGCAGGTTTGGACATTCAGTTGAAAATCCAGCAGGAGGTTATTCACAATTACTTTGTCCAGGAGGAAATACTGTGCACTGGAAATACACAGGTGTGTTGTTACTCTGCCTTACCTCTTCCCAGTTTGTCCTGTCAGCAATATGAAGGAAAACCTTTTAAGTAATACCTAATATAGAGTCCCATCTTGCCTAAATGCTCTCCCACAAGAGACCTAACTTCTCCCCTGTTCTAGTGGCATCACCTGATGACAGCGATGACCTTCATCCTGCACTGGACCCATCAGTAGTATTGATTTTCTACTGTGGATGGAATGTGCATGGTTGCTTTGCACCTGATTCAGACTACACCCCTATCAGTTTGTGGAGGATCTTCTGCTGTGCAGGACCTAGGAGAAGCTCAACTTTCTCCTCCATGTAAATCACAGAAGTTTGAACCGGTTGTTTAATGGTATAGTGACAAAGTAAAAGGTAGTCCCCAGATATACAACAGGGCACACACTCAAAGGTCCAGCCCAGGAGGGCACTGTGTCCAGTGCCAGGCAACAGTAAACTGCCATATTAAGCCCATGTGAAACTCACGCTGCCTTCCTTCACAGCACTGCATTACAGCACAAACTACAGCATCAAGGCTTTGGCTCAGATTTCCTTCTCTTCTACGTCCTCCTTACCCAAAGTACTTTCATATGAAAGGCACTGATCTCACTAACCCAGCCTAGAACAGCAGCAGTCTTGGTTTCATAAATTCTAAGAACAACCTGTATCCCAAAAGCTCACAATGGATGTCTTCTAGAGATTTGCTTCTTTCCATTAAAACCAAGTGTGTCCTTTAGCTCCACCACAAATCCCTGTTTTCTCCCAGTCTATAGCATTGAGGGAGCTATGTGGACTCCAGCGCCACAGCATTTGGACTTACCACATCTGGAAGCACGTTTAGTGTCTCCGTGAGCTCGGAAACCTACCAACTTCCATGTCAATGATGAAATTTCTCAGTGGTGAAAAGAGCAAGGAGTTATTTCTCGTGAGTCTTACAGCAGACCTTTTGAAAAGATTTTATATCTCACTGAATATTTTACTCCAACTTCGACAGAAGCCAGTGAAAAGACTTTCATGATCTATCAATGCAGGTAAGTTAAGCAATACCAGGACCTACACATGAACTCGACAGACTACACATCTATTATGTTATCAAAATGTTCCAGGCAAAGCACTGACATGGGCCACTTAACACCTTCGTGGATCATTCCCAGACAGTCTGAGACTTAGTACAAGCCAAACACCATTTCCAGCACCCAATTTAGCTGCAGCTGCTCTTCCCTGTTTTGCAGACTCAAATAGCTCAGGATTGTGGAGCTGCCAGACAGCCTTGTGTGGCCTCACTCACTTCCACTGGAGTCAGAGGAAGCCTCAAATCCACCTGTATTTTAATACAACACTGAATACACTCCCAGTTTCATTCTCTTCAGTCATCTGGCAATTCAGGTTCCTTTTACTTATGCTCTCCTCTGGGAACCCTTTGCTGCCTGTGCTGGTGAAAAAGCCAAGGTAGACAGAAAGGATTAGTGCCCATGTGAAGCATGTCCCTACAGGTGTGAGCTAGTCACACTCCAAATGTCTCATTCGGACACTGTGTGGAGGGTAAGTTGTCCAGGAAGCATCTAAGGCCATTAATGTGCCTAAATAATCCCCAATGTAAGACAATTTACGTTGGTATAGTTATACTTGGATAACTTGGACTATTATTTATTATAGCTGTGGTTGAGCACAGAGTAAGTCCATCCTTTGAGGAGCAGAATGCCATCAGTTAGATGGTGTACGCTCTCAACATGAAATCACAGCCAAGCCTAAAAGAGGCTGTAAACACTGAGAACAATCCCCTACAGAAATGAGGAGTTATTTCAGAGGTCACATTTTCTCCAGTAGAAGCATCACAATTATATCAAAACCACTACCAAAACAAGGATACAGGGAACCACACTAAGGCTGGCAGAATCAAGTACATGGCACAACAACAACTTGGTGGTGACAGCACTTTCATTTTTCAGCTTTTCCATCTAAGGGATCTCGCATATTTTGAGCTTTGTTTTTTATTTTTGCTGTATTCACACCAATACTGCAAACATCTTCATAATGCCCCTGTGGTGGAATGAAAGGCAAAAGCTGATTCACAGCAGCATTTAGAAAGCACGTAAGAATGAAAATGTGAAGAGGTGTGTTATACTCCTCACCCACAGCAGGGAAACATAGGCAAGAAGCTGACAGCTGCTGCTGCTGGAGTGCAGCCAGGGCACTGGGGTTACACAGCATCCCTCAAAAGCAGCACCATGGGATCCTCTACAACCCTTGTGCAGGCAGAACTATGTATTTTGTACCCTAAAGGAAGCATTTCACCTCAACCCCTTCCACTCCCAGCTCCTTCACAGCTGAGTGCCCAAAATCTCCATGCAAAGACATTAGGTCAGTGCCACTTCAGGCCACCTACTGAACACACAACATTGCTACAGCTGAGGCCAGACGAGTCTGTCATGACTTACAGTCCTGCTGGGGCCCAGCTCCATTTAGTGCTGTGAAGGGGGGGGTCCAATCACAGTGCAAGACACCACGGCACTGTCAGAGCCACACAGCAGTAAGGTGGGATCATAATTTCCCTGTATACAATGCAACCTGCCGCTCTTTGAGAAGGACAATGGTTAAATATTTCCCAACAGATCTCTGAAAAGATTTGTACACCAATGCATTCAGAAAGTAAACCAGTCCCAGCCACTCATAGTCCGTACTACCACAGTGGGCAGAAACATACAGCCATGTGTATGTACACCTAAGCACATATATAGAGAGAGTTGCAACAACATATGTGTCTTGATAAACATACAGATGAAACATAATCACAGTGACAGAGCAGGAAAACTGATGCCTACTGGATGGCTTTTTGTCTCAGAAGCTTTTTCATAGCAAATGGGTCACTTCAAATCAGTGTCAGCCTCAATTCAATTCATATGAACAGACCTGCATTCCTACAAGGCAGCTTCTGTTTGCACAACTATGTAAGAGACAGGCTTGCTGAGTTGTGAAGAAAGGGGAAAGTCCTTCAAAACGGAGATGACAAGTATTCCTCTGGCAGTTAATTGATTAAAAAGCTCCTGATGAGACCATAAAGCCGTGTCCCAATTAACTAGGGCTGAACTCCACAGTGAGATTGCTCATGACATCTGCTCTAATTCTAAATCAGGTAGCTGTGATATACCTCGATACAATCCACACCAAAAGGAATTAATTATTAGAACCATTATTTCAGAATGCTACCAGGCTCATAGTACTAAAAGCTGAAAAGAAGGCCAAGAATTTCTGCCAAGCATCCAGAAACCTTCTGGCATTACAGCTGCGGGCAGCTTAGAGAAGACCTCGAGTCCCCCTTTCTCCTGAGGACTTGTATGGGCAACGACCACGTAGTGCCATCATCTCTCCCTCTCTTATTAGTATTCCGCCTGCTGTCTCTAAGAGGCAAAATGACAGAAGTTGGAGCATTCAGACAGAACGATCGCCCTGCTTCTGCTAGACCAGAATCTAAGTCAAGGGCAGGCTGGAAACATGCCAGGCAACTCACTCTGCCTTCCCCAGGCCTCAGACCTCAAACCACCATGCTTCAGAAGCTGCGGGCAGAAGCCCTGGCTCGAGTTAGCCTGGTAACTTCGATGCTACAGTTATTGGTCCAGCCTAGAAACCAGACATCTACTTTTCCATCGGCTATTGCCCTGCGTGGCTTATCGGAGCCGTTCTGCTGCGACTCCAGAGAAAGATTCACATTAGGGAGAAGAGACAAGAACTGATTTTAACATCTCGGTGGCAAGAGGCAGAAAACAGCTTTATCCCTTACAGCTCAGCTGCCTTGGAGATGAAGTCCTGAAGCCTTCTAGCATCTCCCCATTAGCAGAGCTTGGGGATGACTCCTTAGTCTGACGTGGGCCCCGAGGGCTGGGAGAAGGAGGAGGAGGAGCACCAGAGGGGCTTTCCCAGACCTTGCTTACAGCTGAGGCTCCCGGCGGGGGTTACCCCGGCAGGAAGGCAAGGTTCAAGGACAGCTCCCACCAAGTCCGACCTCTCCCCTTCCCGCCGCAGGCGGTGGCAGCGTTTTGGAGGGGACAATGCTCAGCGGGCGAGCGGCGGAAAGTTTTTTTGCTCCAAAAGAATGGCCCTTTTGAAGCACTTCTGCCCCACTGCACACTGCTAAGTGAAGCCAATCCCCGGCGCCCGGAGGCGCAAAATCCCCCCTCGAAGAAGAAAAATCCAGCATCCCCAACCCCCTACCCCACCCTGCCTCCCAAGGGGAAAAAAAACAAAAAACAAACAAAAACAAACCCATCAAAATCAAACAAAATCAGCAAGGACACGGGAATTTTTTAATTTTTTTTTTTTTTGAAGGGGAGGCGGGGAAGGACGGGAACGATAAAAGTAACCCCTCCGCCCGCACCCAGCCGGCCCCCCGCGGCGGCGGTGGTGGTACTCACGCTGCTGTTGTGTCCTGACCAGTGCACCATGGCTTGGTTGTGCGCCGAGTCACCGGCGAGGGCGAATGTGGTGCTGCCCAGCCGCAGCTCCTCCAGCCCGAAGCGGGCGGCGCNGCTCTGCCCGACCACTTTCTCGGGTTCCTTCGTCAGTCGCCGAGTCTCCCTGCCGCTGAATTTCGGTCCGGAGGGAGCAGAGGCGAGGGTCGCTTCCAGCCCGGCATCCTCCGCCTCCAGCCCGACCCTTTGCCCTCTCTCACCTCCCTTCTCCCCGGGGAACCTCCTCTGCTCCTTTTCTCCTCTGTCGGTCCTCAAATGCATTAATAATCCCTGCTGCGGATGTTGCTGCTGCGGCTTCACCTGGGAATGGCAGGATCTGCAAGTTATTTCTGCACCAGTAAAGCCAAAAGTGAAGAGGAAAAGCCATGTCCAGTACAGGAGAACAACGTGCCAGGCTGGGTACCAGCCAGCAACTTTTTCCATCGCTGTTGACTGCTGATGAGTCCGAGGGAGAAAGAGCAGGAACCAGAGAGCGGGAGCAAGAGCAGGATGCTGCCGCTTTACCCGCCGCGGGGTAAACACAGCGAGAACTCCAGAAAGTTTCAGACTCTGCTGTACTGGATGCAGTCCGAGGATAGGGGAGATTGCTTTCTTTCCCCTCTCATTTTTCTCCCCTTGTTTTTTTTTTTCTCCTTCTTTTGCACTTCTCCCTCTTTCCCCCTTCCCCCCCGCCCCCCACCTTTTTGTGGTTTTTTTTCCCCTCTTTTGCCTTTTTCTTTTTTCTTTTTTTTTTTCTTTTTTTTTTTTTCCCCAAGATTGGCGTTGCTGATCAGGCTTTTGATGGAAGGCAAAGCCACAACCACACGGGGGAGGAGCTGAATTGAAATCAGAGAGAGAGAGAGGGAGAGAGGAGCAAATGCTGGCTGTGACTTCTGCCGGCTGCCTCTCTGGAAGTCACCGCTCGCTCCCCTCTCGCTCGCTCTCTCCCTGCTCGCTCTCACTTCGCCGCTTCTGCATCACACTCCGCCCGCGGCCGCTCCGCCGGGCTGCCCCGCCTGTGATTCCTGAGGGACAGGTTACTCACTCCCCCTCTCTCGCACACACACCACGCATATGCACTCCAAGGACTTACCCCAACTTTAAAATCATCTAATTCGTTCCTCCCCTGCACTTCTTAACAGTTAGGGCCCTAAAACTGACTCCCCAATACACTAAACACGCCGCACACTAACTGGAAGCAAACGTGCGAACGGAAGGAGCAATGCACATATACACGTGTGTATAGGCTTTCCAGAGAACTCTTCATTGGCTTGCTTAAGCAGCCCTAAAAGTCTGAGCAGGGTCTGAAATGTCCCTTTCTTTCTCTGCTGGAAGTAGACACCCGTGCTAGGTTTCACAGAAGGAAAGTCACATTTCAACCCCTCTGTTCCCTTCTCTGCCTTCACTCTACCAATAGTTTTACAGTAGCTACCGATGTTTAGATAAATCACTCAGGCATGGCAGAGATGTACTCACATAAAGGCTGGTGGAGGCAGAGAAAACATTTTTGGAAATGAAATGACAGCAGTTGATGGGGAGAGAGATTTCCCCACCACCGGTTTAGCAGCAGAAAATCACCCTCTCTGCTCTAGCTGTCTCTCTCACGTTTTCAGGTCCAGCCATTTCTCCCCTAGCAGCTGTACTTCTCCCTCTCCAGGACTGTTCCCCAGGAAGCAGTCGCTATTGGTGGTCACAGATCACCAAACCCTGACTGCAGAAGTTAACGTCCACTGGCCACAGGAGCTGCCGGTGCCGTACTGCAGGCAGCACCACTGTTGACTGGTCATACAGCAGGACACTGGCCTGAGCTTTAACAGGCGCTTTAAAATGCCCACATGCTTTTAAGATTGGAGGGAATTAAAGGCTCTTCCACTGGAATTTTATTCCATGTCTATCTGCCTGCTCTCACTCATTTAATTTCCAGGAGGGTTTATGTTTTAATTAATGTTTTTAATGTTTCCTTCCTGATATGGAAGACTTTCTCTTCTT
>VWZE01012619.1:44538-66222 GCA_013396675.1 Eubucco bourcierii
GAGAGTATGTTGTGTTTTCCCTTCCCTATATCTCTTTGTAAGTCCCCTACCTTAAATACCTTTTATTTATTGTTAAAGTTTTTTCTTTTAACTTCCAAATCGAAGCAAGACTGTTCCTTGAGTGTTTTACCCTTTCTCTGTGGTGGTAGGCCTAAGCATGCCAGAATAGGCTTATATATGTCCTGGTTTGCCCAGGTGTGTTTTTCTGCTCTCCCTCCCTCTGTTTTGGGGAGAAGCAAGCACAGGAAAGAAGACAAAGAACCTGAAGCCACTGACTCTGGGGTACGTGGCCTCCCCAGACTTGTTCTGAACCCTGCAGTAAACAAGGTACAAATGGTTGCCTTGTGCAAGGCTGTGGTCTGCCCTAAAAAGGGTAAAGCAAGCCTATGGCTTCACCTAATATGGCCAAGGTTGGCTAACTGCCATTCTGATTGGCTATTCTGTGCCCAAAAGCCCATTAGTCTCAGGGCTGTATGGATCAAAGGAGATGAGCAGGGAGCACAACCTGAACTCTGCCATTATATGTGTGCTCTGACATTATATCTGCTCTCTACCGTTGCATTTGTGCTGCCTTATCTCCTGCACTGCCTGGAAACCACATTCCAAGAGCTTACCAGGATCACGCTCTAAAAGCCTCCACACGTTCAGCCTGCATAGTCAGCATGACACTGTGCTGAGACTGTGCTGAGACTCAAGCTATGCCAAGGGAAGTTTAGGCTGGAGGTGAGGAGAAAGCTCTTCACTGAGAGTCATTGGCTACTGGAATGGGCTGCCCAGGGAGGTGGTGGAGTCACTGTCCCTGGAGGTGTTCAAGGTGCGTTTGGATGTGGCACTTGGTGCCATGGTCTAGTCTTGAGGTCTGTGGTAATGGGTTGGACTTGATGATCTTTGAGGTCTCTACCAACCCTGGTGATACTGTGACTGCACATCACATTGCATCCTGCCTGCACCCGAAAGCCTCCAGCCAAGAAGGGAAGTCCTGGAGATAACACAGATCATCAAGAGAGTCAGGACCAAGTCAGAGCTTGTCTGCCTCCTTTCTCCAGCACCCAGAAGCCTGGAAAACTCCAAAGCCTCTAAATGCTTTGAGACCACCAACAGCAACCCCACCACGAGCTTTGGGTACTATCAGATAATATTTTTTTGTGAGTGAATACTTAAAGCCTCTTGTAATCACTAATTGCCTTCTGCCATAAGCAGAAAGGAGCTTCGTGTGTCCCTCTAGTAGATAAGCAGGATAATTAACCGCTAAAACCTTCTCTTCCAGTAAAAAATGCTTGCGTTTGCTGGTTACCTCTTACAGTGTTCCAGTTTTGCCTGTCCCCTCTGTGTATACATTTCCAAACCCTGCATTTTGAACCATGGGGTTGGAACTAGATGATCCTTGAGGTCCCTTCCAACCTTACCATTCTATGATTCTATGATTCTATGATTTAATGTTAACAAACAATTTCACAGTTTTTAACAATCTCTGCCTGGATATCAAAATTAATATAAATTATTAAATTTCAATCACTCATAACACTCTCTCTCTACATCTAATTCCTTTCTTTCCAAAGGCAGGGGAGAGGGGAAGGCATCCTATTATTGTTGTATTGGTTTCTGTTAGCTATATTTTGAGTCCCCTGGGAAGCTTAAACTGGAACTGAGGGGAGTAGTTATGGCCAACTCTTAGGCCTGCCAAGGGTGAAATGGGTGGAAGGATTCTAGATGAGTTTAGTCAGATAGACTTGGCTTAGCCTATGAATGTATCCATTCCACCTGATAGCCTTTTGCATACATGCACCAGTAAATAGAATCTCTCTTTAGACTTCCAATTAGTGTGCAGTATCTTCATTCTTACTCTTCAAAAGGAGCAAGACTCACTTCTGTCCTCCAGTCCTGGGTAGCTCATGGCCTCAAACTGGGACAGTGAGAAACTCCAAAGTATCAGAAGGAAGGATTTGGAACAGATGATGGAAAATCAGGAGAAAGTGCAATGGAAATCTGTATTTCTTTATGCTCAGTCTTTTCATTGTGAATCCTGTGGTGAATTTCAAACTCCTGATGTTATGGTTTTGTACGAAATTATCTCCTGCCTTCCTCTGTTTTCGTTCCTCTCTTGAAAAAAATGTATCAGAAAAAAAAAAAAAGATTAGTCCTCCTATAGAGAACAGTGTGGAAAACAGTGTGAAGACAGGGCTCCTGTGAGCTCAAAATCTAATCTGAAGTGTTTCAATGCAAAATACAAAGTCAATGCAGCCAGATTTAAATATTCCACTCAAACACTTTGAAAATGAAGTTTCTTTTCCTTTTCCCTTCTTAAAAATGGTGATACATAGCTAACTTTAACTGCTTAAAAGCTACTCTTTTTTTCCTAAAAATAATTATGTATTTAAAATATATTATGTAGAGACATATGCATAAAAGGACAACAAAACACTATTTGTAAGGTGAACAAAATGTGGCATTCAGCTCGAAGTTAATCTTTGATTTCTGAAGGGTTTTGTCTCTTTTTACAATTTGGTTTGGACACAGAATTATGGGTTTAAACTGGCAGAGGGGAGATTTAGAATAGATCTTGGGAGGAAGTTCTTTACAGAAGAAGTGGTGAGACACTGGCATAGGTTGCCCAGGGAGGTTGTGGCTGCTTCCCCCCTGGAGGTGTTCAAGGTCAGGTTGGACGAGGTCTTGAGTGACCTGTACTAGTGGGAGGTGTCCCTGCCTATGGCAGGGGCTGGAACTAGATGATCCTTAAGGTCCCTTCCAACCTTACCATTCTATGATTCTATATGGCTTTAGCTGTTGGAGATATCTGCCAGAATGACATGAAAAAATTTATTTATGGAAGTTTCCTAGTGGGTTTATTTCTTGTCCAGAGCCTTTAGCAATTTGCCTGAGGCATCTGTGGTTGTAGGATCTGGAAGATTAAACAATATATAGCTCACATACAGATATTTGTTTCTGGTAAATGTGGCCTAGATAAATATAGCCTATTTTCAAAGAATCATAGAATGGTAAGGTTGGAAGGGACCTCAAGGGTCCCTCATTCTATAAAATACTCATTTTAAAGACTGAATAGATTTATGAAGTGAGTGATGAAAAAAAAGCAGTAAGTCTGACTGTTTAATACAGGTAACACACAAGAAGGTTAATAAATACTCCGTTCAGTGAAAGGAACTAACTAGTAACACTTCTGCTGATTTCATTCAAAGCATTCCTGGAGACACCATTTATTTTCAGGTGTTTTTCCATGTGGATGGCTCTGTCTGTTTAATATCTGTTCTCATACCAAGGAAGCATGGGATAAAAACCTCTATCTGGACGTGGTTTTGTACAATTAATAATAATTAGGGAGTTGTGCTTTTCTTATGCCAAAATTCTGCTTGCCAGAATGTTTGGAGCCCTCCATATGCATGTGTTAGTCGCAGTCTGAATCACTCTGATTTCCCCCTCCATCTGAAACACAGTTTGTTCAAAAGATATTGTGTGTTTCATTCAATCCAAAATATTTTTTTTACCATTTTTATCAAGCCTCTTTGATCTCCTGTTTTAAAATGGTTTCTATTTTCCAGCCAGGCCAAGCCTCCGTGTACAGTTAATTTATGTCTGATTGCAATCAGTGGGAGTCTTCTCATTGATTTCAATGGAATTTGGATCAGGCTCCCTTGCAGCATAACTTACATATGTTTGCTGTCATGGAATAAACCAGCAATCACAGCAGCAGCAGCCAGGGAATTTGAGAGAATAAGGAGAAAATCCAGGATCTCAGATCTTGCTTGGGAGAAACTTAAGCAAGTCCTGGTTTACTAGCGGTGACTGCTTTTTCACAGCAGTAAGAGCTTCTTTTCTGATTCAGCCTCTCCCAACAGTCAGCTCATTTTAATATTTAATATGGTGACTTGATCTCCTGCAAGATTCCCTCGTCATGATTTCAAATCTTCATTGACACACTCTGGGCAATTCACCGCCTTCAACATCTGCCAAAGGACTTCTTTGAGGTGCAGACTCAACATCTTTTAGACAGTTAGGTTCTTTTTGCAGTTTCCAAAAGAGGTAAAAATAAATAAACAAGGCATGGGGCCTAGGACTGCTTTTCTGGTTTGCTTTGCTTTGCCACATCGGTGCATCTCTCTGCACAATCTTATTTTGTCTTTGTTGCTGTTATTTTTGCCAGACAAAGTAATTATCTTGATTGGTGGGTGGCCAGCAAAGTTTTAATTAGATCCAGGGGGATTTGAGCAGGACCATGTATTTAAAACACACAGAACAATGTTACTAAGATTGTTGTTTGTTTATGGTATGAGCCATCCTCTGTGAAATAAGACATTGCCTCTTTGCATTTCCAACTCTGTTTTCTCTTCTCCTGCCTTGCTCTTCCCCTTGGTTGACAGAGAGTGGTGAACTGGCGTTAACGTCCATGTACTAAGGTGACACTGCCAAGTTGTTGCTGCTGCGAATTGTCTAGCAGCTCAGCCTCTGCCAAGTAAAGCCATTGATCCCCCAGCTTGTGCCAGTTCAAAGTAATGTAGGATGCATATCCAGCTTTGTGGAAGGGGTGACAAGTCATTTGGGACAGGCAACTGGCACAGGCAACAGTGAGCAACTCTGAAAGCAAAGGACTGCACTCGGGAAGTCTTTCTGGCTGGTTATACTTATTAATTTTTGACTGGAAAAGGATTGGTTTTATTTATTCAGTTGTCTAAAAATATCTTGGTAATGAATTAACCTGAAAAGGGAGAAGAGGACAGAAAAGTGCGTATTGATTTTCTAAAAGCAAGCAGGAATGTTATTATTTTCCAGT
Organism: Eubucco bourcierii; assembly: GCA_013396675.1. Taxonomy (NCBI): domain Eukaryota; kingdom Metazoa; phylum Chordata; class Aves; order Piciformes; family Ramphastidae; genus Eubucco; species Eubucco bourcierii. The sequence continues at coordinate 49,322 of VWZE01012619.1, forward strand.
TAATGTTAAGGATTAGAGAATAGTCCAGTTGGAAAGAACCAGCAAAGCAACGCAGAGCTTTTTACTTTTTGCACTTTTTCCAGTGATTTTTTTTCCCCCCATCATTTAAAAAGGTCCTAATAACAGGGGATTAACTTGTTGTGGACTCCTCCAGGGTCACTATCAAATAACTGTGGTGGGGAGTCAATTGTTTATGATGAAGCAGAAGATTTGTTCACCTAATAAACACTGCCCCGGCTCTGGAGAAAAGTGTCCTGGGAAAACCATTTGAATCTAGTACTGGTGATAAGGATCATAGAATCATTCAGGTTGGAAAAGACTCCCAAGATCATCAAACCCAGCCATTGACCCTGTCCTACAAAGTTGACCCCTAAACCATACCCCCCAGCACCACATCTAAACAACTTTTAAAGACATCTAGGGACAGTGACTCAAACACCTCCCTGGACAGTCTGTTCCAGTGTCTGACCACTCTTCCCTTCAAATCCTAGAGCAAGTCTGGGATTGTGTTAGGGTTGGTGATGACCTGAAACCTGATTCTGGCTGAGTCATAGAATGGTAAGGTTGGAAGGGACCTCAAGGATCATCTAGTTCCAATTCCATGCCATCAGCAGGGACACCTCCCACTAGTACAGCTCACTCAAGACCTCATCCAACCTGTCCTTGAACACCTCCAGGGAGGGAGCAGCCACAACCTCCTCGGGCAACCTATGCCAGTGTCTCACCACACTCACTGCAAAGAAATTCCTTCTAACATCCAGTTTCAATCTCCCCTCTGCCAGTTTAAACCCATTGCCCCTCATTCTGTCATTACAAGACCTTGTAAATAGTCCCTCCCCAGCCTTCCTGTAGGCCCCCTTCAGATATTGGAAGGCTACTATCAGGTCTCCTTGAAGCCTTCTTTTCTCCAGGTTGCAGAGCCCCCACTCTTACACCCTGTCCTCACAGGAGAGCTACTCCAGCCCTCTGATCATCTTCATGGCCTCCTCTAGACCCACTCCAACACTTCCATGTCCACTTCTCTTTTCTATTCTGCCTGTCATAATGTCTATGCCTCTTCTTATGGCTTCGCATACTGGAGGTTCCCACATTCAATAACAAATGAAAGTGATATCATCACATCCATCCACCTTGAAGTCCCCCTTAGTGACTGCTGATTGACCAGAAGTAGCCTTCAGCACAAATCTGACAGACAGCTCAAGGTGATGTCAGTGGCTCTCCAGAGTCTCAGCTCATGTTAGGTGCTCAGAGCAATGAGTACTATTAAGAAGAAAGCTGACAGGTAGTGGAGGAATTGTCCCATTTCTGAGCAAACACATGGGTGATCATGTAATCACATAAACTGACATCCTGAACTTTTAACAACTTTCTGAGGTTTATCTGACTTTTCAAGCCTTCTAATCTTTCTGAAACTTTTTTTTTTTTTTTAAACTCTCTTGCAAATTACCCTTTGAGAATTATTAACTTGTGCTGAGGTGAAATCTAAAGAGTTCAAGAAATGGCAGAGCTTGTCTGGCCAAGAGCATCCATTGTATTTCCATGTAATTTGTGCCTCTCCTCCCAAATGCTCAAGGGAATCTACTCATAGAAAGTCCACTTGGGACTTTCCCCTGTATATAAGTTATAAAGTAGTGTCAAAACTGAATCCTGTTCTTGTCCATCCTGGACTTGGCAAAGCTCACGGAAAGCTGCAAGGAGCTATTACTACTGTAGAGATGAAAATTTTGCCAACGATTTCTCAACAGTTTTGCATAAATTTCAATATAGATATTCTTATTTAGCAAATATTTATTTAGCTATCTCTGCAGTTTTTTCTTGAAGGGTCTAGCAAGGGCCCCGGGAGAGTGACAAAACTACCAGCTTTTGCTGAGAAATTACATGCCCTGCAGTCATACTACGTATTTAGAGTCTGGAAACAAATTTTAGGGTCTGGATTTATTTATAGTGTTTAATACATGCTTTGATAATTACATGCCTGGGAATGGAAAACAAATTCTCTAGATTAAAAAGCATAAAGAAAGCTTGTTTGGATTAGCATGATGAACTGAAAGCATCCATCTGATTCTTGGTGTGTGTGTGTATATACATATATATATATAAATATATATATAATTTACTGAGCTGCAAAATAAACATACTCTACTGTTCCTCTGCTGAAGGCTCCAACTGTAAATATTTCATTACTTTAAAAATGTATTGCTATTAGATAGGTCTTTTACTATTCAGCAGAATGAATTTTTAAGTAATAAAATAAAAATGTTTCTATTTCCTGAAGGACCGTTTTTAAAACCTACAGTTTCAGCTGGGTGAAAACTGCTCTGCCACCTGTTGGGTGCTGGCAGAATTGTCTCACAAGTGTGACTTTTTATTAGTCCTGAAAGCATGAATCAACGCCTGCTCTCATAAATGCAGGTATAATTACATCAGGATCTGGTCTGTCTCTCCCTGTCCCGCTACTAGCTTACAGGCCATCATCACCTCTAAGGAGTCTTCTCCTCGCGTTACACAAAGGAATTAAGATCAGATGAGGGAAAAGGCTGTTAGAAAGGTAAACAGAAGCATCATTCCCTAAAGAGAGGCAGAACACAAACTGCATCTCTTCATAAAACACTTGAAAATATTAACAAGCAGCTGTGGGATTAAAATTACAACAAAAAGTGACAAAAGTTGGAGGTTGGCATGATCATGAGGCAATTATAGACAGACAGGCAGTGGCCTCCTCACACCATCATTAATAACTTTTCTTTGCACAACCAGGACACTTCTGGTGGTCTTCCCTGAACCAGTAAAAACCTCATGCTTTTGGAGAGGATTTCAGGATTATTTCTTCCTGAATATAAAATAAGTAAGTAAATAAAAAGAACTATGGAATTCTTCTGTGTTTTTTCCACTGTTGGAATGATTTTCAGGAACAAAAGAAACATCTGTGGCTTTTGTAGGATGGTTTGATAATTTTTGGATGGCTCTCTTTATTCAAGAATTGATGGAGTTTGTTGTTAAAAAAAAAATCTGATGTTCTAAGCACAGAACTAAATGCAGGTGCACAGATACATAGGAAGATTGATTTGGGACATGGTGGTGTTAGGTTTATGGCTGGACTCAGTGATCTTTTCCAGTGGAAATGAGTCTGTGGTTCTATGCATGTGATTACTAAAGGCACAAATAATCACACATTTGGAAGGAACTCATTTGCTGCCTGTGTAGAAGTTTGGCACTGCATGCACCTGAGCGTCAAAGTACCATTTTTTATAATTCTGTTTCTTCAAATCCTCAAGGAGCCCCAAACTGAGCATTGAATAAAAATTACAGCCAGCCCCTTGCCATAAAAGATTACAGTCCAAATTATCCAAGTGTTAAGAGATGGGAGTTGAAAGCTGTCCAATATTAAATCAGTGTAAATTACGTGACTGGGCTAAAACTTCATGCACAAAAGCTGGAGGATTAAGCCCTCAGATTATATTGTTAAAGCTGTCTGTTTTCAAAACATGGCAAAAGGTATTTGCTCTCCCTCCACTGAGCATTCAATGAAGAAAAAAAAGTGAGCCATTGCTTTGCAGAAGTGCAATCCCTTCTGAAACCTGTGCTGGTTTGAGGCTAATTGGAGCATTTTAATGAGAGAAATTGAATCATTGGTTGTGAAAAGAAAATAACGATGATGTCTATATCATTCATTGGGTTGCCAAGAGGGATAAAAAAGCCACAACATAAACAGTGTAGCCATCTTTGCTCTCAGGATGCTGTCCCATTCACTTCTCTCTGTCTGAATTCTGCGTTACTTGATCAAATCACCTTTTCTTCTAACTCCCACCTGCTCTGACTCCTCACCTCTAATTTCAGCAGCTAGCCATTTAAGCTACAGCTTTCCATTTTGTTTATGTGTGGGTTTCTGAGATAGAAGCTGGAAACAAAGAAGGGGCGTGGGGGGTGGTGGTTAGCCTTGAGACCTTCTAGGCAGCTAGCTTTTTGTCTGGGAGGGAAATCAGGAGTTCTGTATTATTTCTAACTTGCATATAATCCTAAACACTTGTATATGAGGGGTGCATACAGGAAGGCTGGGGAGGGACTATTTACAAAGTCTTGCAATGACAGGACAAGGAGCAATAGGTTTAAACTGGCAGAGGGAAGATTTAGACTGGATGTTAGAAGGAAGTTCTTTCCAGTGAGGGTGGTGAGACACTGGCACAGGTTGCCCAGGGAGGTTGTGGCTGCTCCCTCCCTGGAGGTGTTCACAGCCAGGTTGGCTGAGGCCTTGAGTAACCTGTACTAGTGGGAGGTGTCCCTACCTATAGCAGAGGGTTGGAACTAGGTGATCCTTGAGGTCCCTTCCAACATTACTATTCTATAACTGTAAATATTTGTATATATTGCACACACATGTATATAACTGTAAATACTTGTAGATATTACATATACATTTTGCAGTGCTGTAAATACAGCTTCATCTTACTTCCAAAACCATCTGAGTTAGTCTGAGTCATTTCAAGTAGTATTGGGGCGGGGAAGGTTCCAACCCATTACACTTGTGTTCTCTTTCTGACAGTCCTGAAGATCTGTTTGGATCCTCAGCTATGCATTTTCTCTCTGCAAAGGAAGTTCCTCATATAGGAACAGTTGCATAGGTTGGAGTTTCTAAGGTCGACAGAGGGTAGTCTGTGTGACTTGAAGAGCTATTGAAAGCCCTCGTGAAGTACTGACATTCCAAGACAATTTTGCAGAAACCTGAAATAGCTTCAGTCAATTTTACATCACATCAGAACTCAAAATATACTCTGCTGCAATTTTTATCATGATTTTCTCGTTTCTAAACAGTATTAAGGTTGTTTTGACAAACGTCGAGTTGTAAGAGGGGTTTTTTTTCTTATCAAAGTAAGTTACACGAAAAGATTCATGCCTATGAAAAATTAGATGCAATCTTCAAGAGCACATTCTGAATCTTCATTTGAAATAATAATCTGAAAATGAGACAATTTTCCCTCATATCCTCATCTATGCAAATTTGATACAGAGTACCTGAGCTGAAAATAAGAACTGAAAACTGATAACACATCTCACATATGGGACAATTCATTCGAAAAATTTAGGAAGTCTAGAAGGGCTGTCAAGAGGACACCTGCAGCATTGTTTTCTGTGGCTATATCAGGTAATTTATCAATATTTCAGCTGCATCCTGTTCACAGCAACACTTCTTGAAAGTGCTAACAGATTTCTCAGAAGACTCTTCAACTGGCTTCTCAGATTCCTCAACTACTCTGTCAAGAGCTGATGGTAGATCGTATCAGGAAAATATGATAAACAGAAAGACATTGTTGTTTTGACTGTGTTCAAATTCATGCCCAGTTCTCACTTCCAACACTCCTCCAGGTTCAGTTTAGGTATGGTATTTGTTACTTCCTTCTGTTCTCTAGTGTCCTGTAAACTTTCTCATAGCAATAAGAGAAAGTATCTTCCAGTATCTGAAGGGGGCCTACAGGAAGGCTGGGGAAGGATTATTTACAAGGTCCTGCAATGACAGGACAAGGGGCAATGGGTTTAAACTGGCAGAGGGGAGATTTAGACTGGATGTTAGGAGGAAGTTCTTTACAGTAAGGGTGGTGAGGCACTGGAACAGGTTGCCCAGGGAGGTTGTGGATGCTCCCTCCCTGGATGTGTTCAAGGCCAGATTGGATGGGGCCTTGAGTAACCTGTACTAGTGGGAGGTGTCCCTGCCTATGGCAGGGGGTTGGAACTAGATGATCCTTGAGGTCCCTTCCAACCTTACCATTCTATGATTCTACGATAATAAAGTTTGAGGGTATTGCTTGGAGAAAGGAATGACTTTGTGAGCTAGATGAAACTCAGTTTGTTACTCTGTCACACTGCAGCTGGATTATGTATCCTGCATAATCACTACAGCAGTTCAGTGAGCCCATCTGTCAACTACATTGTAGGTTGGATCTTCAGCTGAGATAGGTCAAGGCTAACTCCAGTGGAGCCACTGTGATTTCACCCTGAGACATGGCCTCATTAATGTCGACTGAAAGTCTGTCTCTATAACTGCTAAAGCCACACTTGGCCTTGATTCATCCCAACATTGAATAATGCCTTATTGTAAATATCTACTTCAATGAGGAGATGGTCTCAAGAAAGACCATGGCGTTGGCAAGCCCAGTTCTCCCAGCCTGGATTCATGCCTATAAGGCTGTCTCCTGTCAAGTAAGGAGAAAGGTGGACTGCTTCCAAACAGCATGCAAAAAACCATCTTGAGCTGTGCCCATGACAGAGTAAACTGATGGAGTCCTTCACGCTCCAAAGAAGAATCGCTAATCATCCCTAAAATCATGGTGGTTCCTGTCTTGAGGCCAATAATGTTCACAATTTATGTAGTTAGGCAGGGTCACCTGGGATTGTATGTCTGAGAGCATCAAAAAGCCAAGGAAGGAATATGAGCCTTGGATTGTTGTGAAGTAATACTTCTTCAGACTACTCTTTAACCTGCAGCTTGAGGACTACTCAATCCAAACATGGTTCATGTACGTGCAGGAACTCCCCATGAATTTCCTTTCATGGACTTGTCCAGTCTCTGCTTGAATACATGCAAACTGTACACATCCCCAAGTGTCCTGCAGGGAGGAATTTCATAGCTAGACCCTCTTTGAATAATTACCCAGTTTGGTTTCTTTTGAATGTGCTAAGTATTGGCTATTCACATTTCAGAAAATAAAAAAAACTAAGTGATCCAACCTTTTCTCACTGCTCAAGAGCAAAACCATTTCTCTACTTGAAGTTTCGTATGCCTACTAAAAACTACCAATGCACTGGATAAATATGACATAAAACTAAACTGGCATTTCACATGCTTCCAGGTGAAAGTTTAGAAAATCCAAAGCGTTTTCTTCCTACTCTAAATCATCCCAATTTCAAGGGTATATATACCCTTAATTTCCATACAATGCCCAACTAAAGCATGCCTCATTAGCTCACACACACAAGCCTTCATGCCTCTGTAACCCAAATTTCTTTTCTCACCTTCCTCAGATGGTATTTTTTTTTCCCTCTCACTGCTGAAGCTTAAATTGATTTACTACCCCCAAACATAATTCAGATGCTCTGCAGTTTCACGGCTCTTTTAAACTCCCTTCAATGGCAACAGATATGGAGGTGCTGTTCAAGTCCTCGCATTTAACATCATTTGATCCTTCGCTCCCTGGCCTCCATCTCCCTTACTTCCCCTTATTTGTATTCTCATCAGTGTCACATTAAATGCCGTGGAACACACTTTTAGGGTAATAACAGGCCTGAAGTTTATGAAATAAAAGATTGATATCAGCTTCATAAAACTCAGGGGAAGTAATATCTTTGCTGCGTCTTGTCATCCCTTTAACTGCAGCTAGCTTTATACATTGTGGAGAGAGAGAGGAAGAGAAAGAGAGAGGAGAGTTTAAAAATAAAAAAATAAAGAGAAAAGAGATAACTCCAAACAGCAGTGGGATTTCAGAACCTGGCGTGCCATTAATTTCTTTATCGCTTTAACAGCAAGGAAGTTGTGCTTGCTTCTGTGTGTGTCAGTGGTGAGTTTCTTTCAAGGGCTTGGCAATCTTTTTCCTTAAATGTCACTAGATTCTGAAACGTTCAGGCTTTGTAGCCAGTGGTTTATAGCCGTCACACACCAAAAGGGCAGCGCATGAAGAAACTGTCTATTACTGTAGATAAACAGAACATATGGCAGTTAGCAGGAGAGGATGAGAAACGAGGTGGTGAAACCAGGTTGCAGTTTTACACCAATGCTCAAGCTGGTTAAATCTGTGTACTGCCTGTGAAACCTACACCACCACGCTGAACAATCTCCCTCATCTGTTGTAACGGCAAGTTGGTTCTGAATGTGGCCCTGAAGTCACATTTGTGTTAGAGTCATACTCACAATATGGATACAGAACTTGATTTGGGGTCCATCAGTTGCTGCAGCTTCAAGTCCATCAGGTCTAACCCTGCTGCTGAGGCTGCAGTGGGCGAGGTTGGACTGCAGAGTTGGCGAAGCTCAAGGACTCCGGCATAGTAATCCATTTTAGGGTTGTATATCAATTGAACAGTGTGAAGCCTTTGAGCAAAAACCTACTTGGGTTTTTTCCAGGAGACACTGGAGAAGCAAAGCCAAAGCCAGACCACTCAGCCTTACATAACCTGGGGACCCTCTCTCACCAGGAAATTGCACATGCATCTTAAAACAGTAACTCCCATATCCCTGTATCTCTCCAAATCAGTGATGTGGAAAACTTAGCTAAGCTTTTGGCAAATATTTTCTTTTTTTTCTGTCCAATTTTACTATTCCCAAAGCACAGGTTGTGTTTAACAACAAAGAAGAAAGATTGGGAAGATTCAGACTGGATGTTAGGAGGAAGTTCTTTACAGTGAGGGTGGTGAGGCACTGGCACAGGTTGCCCGGGGAGGTTGTGGTTGCTCCCTCCCTGGAGGTGTTCAAGGCCAGGTTGGACAAGGCCTTGAGTGACCTGTACTAGTGGGAGGTGTCCCTGCCTATGGCAGGGGGTTGGAACTAGATGATCCTCGAAGTCCCTACCAACCTTACCATTCTATGATTCTAACTTTGCAAGTTGGAAGACTGACACAGGTACATTTAAGATAAGGAATGCTTTTCTCCTTTTTTTCTTCTCCTTTTTATGGAAAATTGTTGTTCATGTTTTTCACTCATGATGACAGAACTTAAATTTGACAAAAAAGTAGAAGCCGTTGCATTTTAGCTCTCTGCTTCACTGTCTCTGAAGGCTGTACTTTCCATCATTTTTAATTATTTTTAAATGCCACCAATTTAGCAAAACTTGCTGAAATGGACAGATGAGGGGTGGGAGAACCTGAAGAAACAGACAATCCTGCCAAAACCTTTCCACTAATCCCACCAACTTGTCAGTGATTGCCAGATGCAATTGCAAAGCAACAAACAGGTTTTCTATGAAAGACAGCAATTTTAGTTTCACAAGGTGATGAACTGTAGTGGCTCCACCTTCCCCAAGTGTCAACAGGCAAATTGCTGTGACACAGTTATCTTCGAAGAGATAGGACTCTTAATAAACTCAGGGTGGGGTTTCAAGACAGGTTTTTCTCTAAGCTCTGGAACAAGTCATATAGACATCTCACTCACAGCCCTCCAAAAGGGTGTGCTCATAGTGTTCCTATGAAAGTGATACACAGCTTGTCAAGGTGGAAAATAAGGAGGTGATTTTGAAATCTTGAGTTCAGATAACATATTTGTTTATTTTTGTCCACATCTTTCTCCCCTCCTCCCTTTTCAGATTGTTTTCCGAGGGAAGATTTTTCCCTATGTGGGCTCACCTCAGTTCAGTGGCTGATTACCGATTATGCAAAAAAGAAAGGCAGCCAGCAAGGCTGCAGTGTCAAAGAAATGGGCTAACAGCTAGCCAAAAGCAGTGTTCCCATATAATCACTGACTTTGGTCACTGAGCAGATGCCTTTCCCCACCAATTCCAACATCAAGCACATCAAGCCCATCAAGATATGTGCTTAGCGGTGTAAAAACGAAGTGATTATCAGCAAAGTTCTCAATAAATCCACGTTACCAGTTCCAAAATGCTTTGAAGTATGACTGATAAACTTTCACAAGCATCATAGATTGTTCTGGAAGAGTAATGCAGCCACAGCTCTTAAGTTAAACAAGATTTAGTTTGCAGAGTGAAAAGACAATGCAGAGTTAACCATCAAAAACAGAGTGAAAGACCCCAAACTGACTGTTCAATCATTAGGTTAAAAGCAGATCATTCTTTTCTAAAAGATATTGAAGAATAAAGTACTTTTTCTGCCCAGATGATTTCACTGAGCTTGGTGCAGGCTGACCTGGATGAAATTAAAATAGTTTTGTAAATAGCATATTATTGTTATAAGAAATTAGCAATGCCCAAATTTAAAATTAGATCCAAGCTTTGGGAAAAAATAGGTAAGTAGATAGAATGAACCCTGTTGGTTGGAGAAACATCTCCTAACTGGTGAATTAATATGGTAGACTAGAGGATTATTCACTGACGAGCTAAGGGAATTTTACACTGATACACAACTACTGGATTTAATCTCAAGCCAGTCCTGCCTTCAGTCTTCCAGCCCACCTCCTACAGCTGCTGGGATTTGGCTCTTACTCAGTTTTACAGTCTACAGGGTTTAGAAGCATATCCAATAGCACTTCAGGAACCACTTCTGGTGCTTGATAAACAGCTCTGGATGCAGCATTGTTAATGCGTCTGGAGGCACTCTCAGTGGGGGCTGCCACAGGAGCAACCTCTGTTTCTAAGTGTGTTTCACTCAACCTGGATATCCAGGCTGCATTCATCTGGTGTCAGAGGCAATGGCTGTTTAATAACAAGATGTATCAAGAGTGAGTAGATGAGCGGAAGATAGACGATTTACTGAATAATAATGCCAAAATTCAATGCACCAGAGCATTCTGATTTAGCTGTTCCAGGGACTGGCAGCCCACAAAGCAGCACTTCACCTGCTACAAGAACATTGCAAACCTGAGTAAGAACACGGAGGAAGCACACAGATAATATCCTGGGATGTGGAGTAGACAAATATTTAAACCCTTAACCAACTGCATCTCAAAACAGTGCTTTACCTGCCATTGTAGCCCCTTCCCTCACAAATATTTATCTGAAAAGGGAGACAGTAAAAATAACAAAAAAGGAATAAAGGTGGTTGCTAGGTCTTTGGTTCATTGACAGCGGCCAGAACCAGAAGAAACAATCTCATATTGATCCCAGCTTGATGGGAAGCAGATGTGGAGACCTGGAAGTTCACAAAATCACAGAAACGTAGCGGTTGGGAGAGGCCTCCAGAGATCATTGAGTCCAACCTCCCTGCCAAGGCAGGATCCCCTAGGGTAGTCCGCACAGGAATGCATCCAAGTGGATTTCGAAAGTCTCCAGAGAAAGAGACTCCACAACCTCTCTGGGCAGCCTGAAGTTCAGCTATTCTAAGTAAAAAAAAAAAGACAAGGAAATATTTTTTTCTCAAGAAAAGTATTGAAAATCACTGTATCAGAAGTTCTTTCTATCTAAAAGATGAGTTGGGTCACCGTGAAGCAGAGTTACTGGGTCCAGCCCCATGTTACTAACAAAGCTCCAAAATATAGAATTGTAGAATGGTAAGGTTGGAAGGGACCTCAAGGATCATCTAGTTCCAACCTCCTGCCATAAGCAGGGACACCTCCCACTAGTACAGGTCACTCAAGGCCTCCTCCAACGTGGCCTTGAACACCTCCAGGGAGGGAGCAGCCACAACCTCCCTGGGCAACATGTTCCAGTGTCTCACCACTCTCACTGTAAAGAACTTTCTCCTAACATCCAGTCTAAACCTCCCCTCTACCAGTTTAAACCCATTGCCCCCACCCTGTCATTGCAAGACCTTGTAAATACTCCCTCCCCAGCCTTCCTGTAGGCCCCCTTCAGATACTGAGAGGCTACTGTAAGGTCTCCTTGAAGCATTCTTTTCTCCAGGCTGAAGAGCAAAAAACATGGTCACTAAAAAAAACATGATAACAGAGCCTGGGAAGGCAGCACAGATGAATAGTTAAGACCTGGGTGTTCTCCTGATGAAGCTTTTGTAATTATTGCAGCTCAATATCAAACTATACTAACTGAAAGCAGCTCTTACCTTAAGAAATTTCTACTCTTCACTTCTACTTCTGAGGACAGAAACCGTATCATCCATTTTACAGGTCTTCAAGGAAACCTGAGCAATTAACTACTTTACCACCCACTTCAGGGTGGGTGAAGATTTCAGATATAAACTGAAGGACCATCTGTGGAAGCAATGAAAAGCATGGATGTGAAGATCATTTCTTAACTCATTTTGGTGACCCTTTCCTTTCTCCCAGTTTGAACTTTCGATAATGTTTCAACTCTGAACCAAAGTGTAAATTTATAGCAAATGTTTTCTCTTCCTCACTCTATTCCACCCTGAATTTTGAAGGTCCCCTACGCCCAGATTTTATCTCCAGTGCTGTACATCATTTGGGTGCCATTAGCATTTCCATAGAGGTCACAATTTTTCATCAGCTCATATGGACAAGTACTTCAATGCTGTCCACCAGGAGCCCAGTTAAGTAGATATACAGAAGTCAGAATGAACAGGAAGAACTCTTTTGTCCATCTGAAGATTATAAATCATAACTAAGTGACAGAATCACAGAACACATCCAGTTGGAAGATACCTCAAAGACCATCTGGTCCAATCCTCAACCCAGCACTGAAGGGTCAACACTGAACCATGTCCCTACATACTAGGTCTACAGAGTGCTTGAACACCTGCAGAGACGATGATTCCACCACTGCCCTGGGAAGATCATTCAGTGTTTGGTCTCTGTATTTCCATAGTAGAATACCTACATAAGCGTTCCATATGCATATTAATACATATCCACATATACATGTGTGTGTACACACACACTCCACGCACACACTCCACTCGCACCCACTACACGCACTACCAACACCGCCCGCGCGCGCACACACACTACCACCAACACCGCCCGCGCGCGCGCACACACACTACCAACACCGCCCGCGCGCGCACACACACTACCAACACCGCCCGCGCGCGCACACACACTACCAACACCACCTGCGCGCACACACACACAACACCAACACCACCTACACACGCACACACACACCACCAACACCACCTACGCGCACACACATACCACCAACACCACCTATGCGCGCACACACACAACACCAACACCACCTACGCACACACACAACCAACGCTACCTACACACTACAAACAGAGACACGTATAAATCCCACCCATATATGATTTGCATAGATGCATGCATTCATACACTGTGCATGTTGCTAGATAAATTATATGCATGTTAATGACTCCACTGGTTCTTTTATTTTTTAATCTTATAATTTTTTTTTTCCTGATAACAGCATTTAGGAGCTAGGAAAATGGGTATTTTTTTTTTAGTATAATGGATTCTACCTTCCCAAACTTCAATCTATATAAGACATATGTGTGAGCTTACAGCTATTTGTACCTTAATAATTATACCTCTATTCTGTAGCTGAAGATCTTGAATTTGATTTTGCTTATGATTCAATAGAGACTCATTATGAAAGAAAAAGATAAGAGTTTCTACATCCTCCTCCTTTGTAACAGCAGTCCCGGAAGGCACATCATAATTTCTATCAAGAATCCTAAAGGCATGGGTTTGACTTGCCGTTTCCTTACAAAATTATGTTGGAGGCAGTTTGAGTACAGATAAATTTTGTATGGAAGGGAAGAGACACGGAAGAAAATACTGGAAACTTTATTGCCCTCTGCAATTGTCTATTGATGAACTCGGTTCACTTTGTGGCTCTAGGATGTTCTGATTTCAGTGTGCCACCGCAACATAATAAAAAGTTAGCTTACTGATGTTTATTTGTTTATTGCTGGTGACAGAAAGACACCAACACAGTACAAGGAGAGGAAATTGTCTCTTGGTGAAGATTAAAACTGTGATTTGGGATATTGTTCAAAGATGGGGTCTAATTAAAAAAAAAAATTAAATTAAAGAGCTACAAAAAGATCTATGTGTTTAGTCATCATTCACATGTTATTAAAACAGTTCAAGATACGGTTTGCTATTTTTTTTTATCCCTAGTAACTTTAAAAAGGAAAAAAAAAATCTTAAAATGAAATGGTCACAAGTTTTGAAGTTTAGCGTTAGCAGAAAGTTTTCCTTACGTTGTTTTCTCACAACAGTACATTTGAAATCCTCTCTCATGCAGATAGAGAAAATACTACATAAAGATTGGGCATCCTATTTCACAGTATTGCTAAATAAAACATCTCAAAGATCCTGTGCTGCAGCAAAATCTTTGGGTTTTGGTGGTTTTGATTGTGCAAAACCTCGTCTTAACCCTAGATTTTAGGAGATCTTAGTGTGTGAGGAACTCCAGAGAGAGACTCCACCTCTCTAGTACTCCAGGCAAGTATTCAACTGTTTTGGTATGGGGCAGGGGGAAGAAAATCTCAGGTAGGTATGCTCCAACATAAAGTCTGATTTTATCTGTGTACCATTTCATGTAGCAATTGTCTCAGTGTATCTCTGCTCAAGTGTTCTGCATGTAACTCAGTAAATGACATACAAGAAAGTCCTCTTCTCTCAATCCATAAAGAATACAAAAGGTTGCAGCCTCAGTATACAGATGGCTCTGCTTCTCAGATCTATCTGTAGCTCTCTAATCCAATTCCCAGCATGTAAGTCAAGTACTTGCATGCACTGTGTTACAAAAGTGTTGCAGAAAAGATGATCCTGCAAACCCTGTGGCTAAAGCCAAAGGGGACAACAGCACCTTTATTATGTCTCTCTTGCACTTCACAATCAATTTGCAACCTCCATAGTCCTACATTTCCCTGGACAGGGAACATGAGCATTGATTAACGTTTGCTGTATATTATATACAATGCACGATATTGAGGTCTCTCGCCTATGGTCACTATGGTGGGTTGAGGAATTTCCTCCCCGCATACTGTTGAAATTTACCACATCAGCTCAGACAGCTTAGAAGTAAGATGAAGCTATATTCAGAGCAAAACTAAATTTACAAGCATATATACACAACATATTTACAATTATATACAAATTAGAAATAACACAGAAATCCAAATTCCCTCCTGGACAAGCAAAGCCCAGAAGGGGTTCAAAGGCCCTCTCTCTCTCTCTCTCCTTCCCCAACAGAGAACCAAAACAACCAGCAAAGCCTACTTTGTTATCTGGAAATGTTAGTCAGGGTTAGTGGGAGAGATTAGACAGAGAGAGCAGTGAATAAATCCAATGCTCAGGAGCAGAAGAGAGACCAGTTGTTTATGCTTTGACTTTTTATCCCTGTTAGCAAACCAATGACTGATACAGACTTTATCATTATTATTATTTTTACAACCAATGACCTAATTTCTCTCATTACAGGCACCAGCACAGGTTGGGGGCTGCTCTGCTGGAAAGCAGCTCCTCAGAGATCTTGGAGTCCTGGTGGACAACGTGGGTCAGCAATGTGCCCTTGTGGCCAAGAGAGCCAATGGTATCCTGGGGTGCATCAAGAAGTGTGATCACCAGGTCTGGGGAAGTTCTTCTCCCTCTCTGCTCTGTGCTAGTGAGACTTCACGTGGAATAGTTTGTCCACTTTTGGGCTCCCCAGTTCAGGAGGGACAGGGACCTGCTGGAAAAAGTCCAGAAGAGAGCCACTTGTGTGTCTCCCCTACAGAGAGACACTGAGAGCCCTGGGGCTGTTCAATGTGGAAAACAGAAGACTAAGAGGAGATCTCATCAGTGTATACAAATATCTGAGGCGTGGGTGTCAAGTGAAGGGGGTCAATCTCTTTTCGCTGGTCAGCAGCAGTAGGACAAGGAGCAATGGATATGAAGTGGAACATAGAAGGTTTCACCTCAACATGAGGAGAAACTTCTTCATACTGAGGGTGACAGAGCACTGGAACAGGTTGCCCAGAGAGGCTGTGGAGTCTCCTTCTCTGGACACTTTCCAAACCCACCTGAATACATTCCTGTGTGGACTACCCTAGGGGATCCTGCTTTGGCAAGAAAGTTGGACTCAATAATCTCCAGACGTCCCTTCCAACCTCCAAAGTTCTGTGATTAAAATATTCCAATTAGCCTCAATCCATCGGAGTCAGATCTTTAAGCAGCAAAGTCTTTTCTTCTCCCTTTTGTCTGAGCACTGTTCTGACTGTTTTCAGAAGCTATAACCACCTGAAGAATGATACACACAAACCATGAACTGTCTCAAAAACAGCTCTTAGCACCTTCAGTTCTCCACCAAACAAAATGAAAAACACTATACAAGTGAGCCTGCTCAAAAAGCCTACAAATAATGGATTGATCAGGCAGGAACAAGCCTGTTAGAAAACAAGCACTTTCCCATCATTCGCCAGACCACACTAATGGCAAATCCAAGGCGGGGGGGAAAGTAAGCTTCAAATGTTGGACAAAATTATGTTTATTGGTTTTTTTTATTCCTCTGTGAGAAGCCAGTTTTTATTTCCATTAAGCCCTATGTTCCATTTTTCTCTTTAAACACAGAATAAATAAATATTGTACCAGAGCCCAAAAGCAGAGTTAATTAAAAAACCCAAGATAATTGACAATTCAATAGTAAACTGTTAGCACGAGTGCTGAAGTTTAAATTGGAGTCTAAAATTCCTCCAGCTTTTTCTAATCTGTGATGCTCAAGGGAACAAAGGAAGCTTTTGCTTTGGAAAATATTACAATTTTCACATGACAGTCCCCTTTTTATATTTTTAGCTTGATTTCCTAAGGAAGTAAGGTACTTTGTGGAGCTGTCCATCAGTCTGGCTTTAATTAGTTTTAAACGCACTTGTTTGTTTCGACCATATTTGATAGAGGAAAGCAAGTCCCAGGAAGAGTGATGTTTTACCAGCTTCACTGAACTGCCTGGGTAGAGAAGTGTGACACGAAGGACTGGTTCCATCCAAAAAGGGACAGGGTTAAGGTTAGCTGCTGCACACCCTGTCTGGTAGACATCCCTGAGAGCCACAGGCATGCAGAGAGCCAGGGTGGCAAAGGGAGTTGCTGCTGTTCTCCTAGGGGAGAGAGCAGCTACAAATGCACAACCTGCCTGAGCCAGGGTGGCAAAGGGAGCTGCTGCTGTTCGCCTAGGAGAAGCAGCAGCTACAAATGCACAACCTGCCTGAGCCAGGGTGGCAAAGGGAGCTGCTGCTGTTCGCCTAGGAGAGAGAGCAGCTACAAATGCACAACCTGCCTGAGCCAGGGTGGCAAAGGGAGTTGCTGCTGTTCTCCTAGGGGAGAGAGCAGCTACAAATGCACAACCTGCCTGAGCCAGGGTGGCAAAGGGAGCTGCTGCTGTTCGCCTAGG
>VWZE01012619.1:67311-77811 GCA_013396675.1 Eubucco bourcierii
TACTTCAACCCTTTTTCTGCCCCCCCCCCCCCCCCCATTTCTTTTTTTTTTTGCTTTGCAGATGATTTGCTGTCACAGATTCAGGATATCAGTTTTCATTAATTAAAGAAAGAAACCAGATATTGATGAAATGCTATGTTGTGTGGAGAAAGATTATCACTGGTTTATTACTATTTAGTAGTAATAATTGTCATTTAAAAATCTGCTGTTTGCATTTGTTATAATGCTGCCCAGGGGCCTTGTGGAGTCTCCAAACCCACCTGGGTGCGTTCCTGTGCAGACTACCCTAGGAGATCCTCCTTTGGTAGGAGGATTGGGCTCGATCTCTATAGGTCCCTTCCAACCTCTAACATTCTGTGATAATTATTTAAACAAAATAAAACAAACTTTTGAGCAAACCTTTTCAAGCCTCTGTTTTTGTCTTTGGCCAAATTTACTTTAGCCTTCTCGCAAGACAGACTGAACTGGCAAATTTGTAAAATGCCTGGAGAAAGGAGACTAGAGGCAGGCAAAGAAGTGACAGAGAGACTAAACAACCATGTTGTAGATTGTGAAAAAGCATACTTTCTCCTATAGAAAATGATGGATATATTGTGGGGGAGAAAAAGAATTAATTTCTTTAAAGTTGTAAAGGGTCTCACAGTCTATTACCATCAGCTTGTTGAAGCCAGTAGCCATCATGGCAGATGTCATGTCTTTACCAGTACTTCAAAAAATTAAACTGTCAGTTTTCATTTCAGCTGGTGGCTTTGCCATGATATGATGCTGTGCTTAAGAAGGTTTGAATTCAAAACAATTCCCTTGGCTTCACTGTCTCCTGTATCAGATAGGGATCTCCTGATGAAATCCATTATATCGCATTTGAGACACGAAGGCAAATGAGCGTCGGCGTACAAGAGGTTGTATTGTACAATGGCAATGAAATATTCCTACTGGAATAACCTGGAGGGCATCCAGAGCCTAAAGCTCCATTTTATCATTTGGGCTGGAGAGTAAGTACTTTAAGCAATTTGCAGATAAGACCCCCTCAGTCAAATAGAGACAACATCACAGGGGACAAAGTCCCAGCACAGCTCTACATAATTTGGCAGAGTTACACCCAAGATAAATATCTCTTCTCAGCCTTCTGAGTAAGGCAACAGAAAATGACCACTACAGTCATTACAGTACAGACTTGCTTCTCTTAATCTTCCCGTAAATTTTGCTGTACTGATTTAACACAACAATTGTGCAGTCTGTTAGTGACTCTGTTTTCCCAGGAAGTGGAATCTTGCAGGGGAAAGAGGAGAATAGAAGGAGCCAATATCTAGATGTGGAGCTTGTAACTCAGGTGGCACTGTGTACAGCAGGGACTTTACTCACAAAAGGAGGACTTTGCTCACGAAACTTATTGATTTAGTGGCAACCCAGTAGAATACTCATGAGGCCAAAGATGGGAAGTGAATATAGGTTAAATACAGGTTACCTGGTTTAGAGGGAAACCTGGCTAACACCCTTTCCAAACTTGCATTTGAGTCCAAACTTTCCATTCGATACCAAACTTGCAAAGAGTCAATGCCCTTCAGTTAACAACAGCAATTCCCATTTCACTGTTTCCTAGAAAAGCTAAGTCCCTGCTTCAGGACCAGTGGAAATGAGTGGGACTTGACAGTCCTTACTCTTGAAACCCATTACACCTCTCCCTGAGTTTTGCTATACCTCTCATTCTGAGTCACTCCAAGGTGCTTTAAAGGCTGGTGTCACACACTGAGGCCTCTGTGGATTAAGGGCTATATAGGCACAAAAATATTTCTTCCTAGAAATGGCCCCATGCTCTGAAGCATAATGATTGATAACCCCTGTAAATTTTTTCCTTGCCAGTGCAATTGCTGATGTTATTCATATTCATGTAAGTGCCTAATCCTTTCCTGAATTATTTGCCTTATATCAACCTGAGTTCACAAAATAACTTTGTGGATAGCTGCCATTTTCACCTCTAAACTTTTCAGAATGCTCTTGCCAGTGAACTTTTAGCAGAGTACATATTTAAGACTCAAGATTTGCATGTTGAATACCACTTTTTATGGAGAAGAGAGACCAGACAGGTGGATAGCTTGCATTCCAGTAACAACAAAACTCATTGACTGGAGAGAAAACTGACCTGACTGCAGAGAAAAATCCCAAAGTGACTAAGAAACTGTCTTTTAAGGAATTTGCAATGTTAGGAATGTTTTAAGGAATGGTAGAAGGAAGTTCTTTACAGTGAGGGTGGTGAGGCACTGGAACAGGTTGCCCAGGGAGGTTGTGGATGCTCCCTCTCTGGAGGTGTTCAAGGCCAGGTTGGAGGAGGCCTTGAGTGACCTGTACTAGTGGGAGGTGTCCCTGCCTATGGCAGGAGGTTGGAACTAGATGATCCTTGAGGTCCCTTCCAACCTTACCATTCTATGATTCTATGAATTTATTTTTTTTAATGCGCTGGAGAAAGTAGTTGGAACTTGGAATTCCTCCTGTACATATCCCTCCCTGTCCTTCAGACTCCTTGTCCATTGGCTGAAGTAGATGGGAACATGCTACTTCTTCTTTAAGGGTTGCAATGTTTTTTTCTGCACGTCTACAGCAAGGAATAGAGAACTTTTAGCCCTCTGAAATCATGCTTAGATCTTCAGACCCTAAAAGGCAGCTGCATATATCCCACATCATGCCAAGCCCCAATGCCTGTCCCATTGGACAACACTGGCAGGCTCATCGCTTCAGTCTTTGCTTCAGCATCCAATAACCTCAAGCCTGCTCTTACAACTGTTCACACAATTCCTGCACAGTCCTGTATAATTAGCAGAGTCTCTCATATGCTTAAACACAAGACATCTGTGCTTTTTTTCCATGTTGTCTGTTACAGTGATATTTACCAGCACTATATTCATTTCACTGGGAAAAGGAAACAGACAGAAGGAGCTAACAGAAAGTTAACACAAAATGAGGAAATCTGCTAATATCACATTTCAGGTACCTCTAGTGGCTGCCAACCCAAGGGCTCTCAGGAAGTGCAGAGCAGGCAATGATTAGAAGTATCTCCTTGCAGGACTATCCAAATCTGGTCAAGCACTATTGTGAGAGACAATGTTTGGTGGAAAATGAGATCTCTACAGCACTACTTTTTTTTTTTTTTTAAAGTTTATTTTTTAATAATTTTTAAAATGGGATTTAGGAATATTCAGGTTAGATGAACATAGATATTAACCTGGGCCTCGAGAAGATCAGGAGATGAGTTCCTTGGAAGATATTTGGCATCTTGAAAAATGGCTTTATTGTGAGTGAATCTGCTCATCCCCAAAGATCCATTTTCCTTGTGTTTTAGACTATGATCCATTATCTAGTGTGCTGGAGGTTCATTTGCACTGAGAGAAAAATAAAATCAGCAGTGATATGAGGCTGGTGCTTTCTTCAGTGTATACTCTTCCATTTTAAAAAAAAGTGTGCACCCAGGTTCTGTTTTTTCCTGAGCAGTGTAGCAATAAACCAAAGTAAGTAGTGTCCTTGGTCAAAAATCACTGCCAGAAATCAGAAAGCCTGTCACTTTATGGTTTTTATCCCTCCTAAATTCCCTCTTACTATCCCTTTGCTAGTCAGTTTCTCAGCTTTCCTGTTTTCCCACGTCCTACAGCCTGCAGACCTGAAATATCTTGTCTACTCCTTCTGCAGAAAGTACGCTTCACTCCAATTTATTTATTCTGACTTACCTACAGCCCAATGCTGTGGGACAGTATTTTCAGGGTCTGAAGCTCCTGCATCACTCCAGACAGTTTAACTGGCTTTTCCACTGAACTCTACTCTCTGCAGCATTCAGAAGTCTGTGACTGACCAACTCAAACACCACTGGTGTCCTTCAGCATTATAATATCTACCAAAATGACATTTTGAAGTGCAGGAGAGAAGAATGAAACCGTTCCCCTGCTCAGCTAGAAAAAGCCTAGAAAAGACATTCATATGCTGTCCATTTTTCATCCTTTATAAAAATCCATCAGGGCATTTGCCAGCACTGATGGATTGATCAAGTTCCAGGGCTGACATTCTTCCCTGTATCCAATTAAATTTGCACATGCACTGATTTCTTACACTTGCCCTCTTTTTCAGGCTTTCTTCCCTTCTCTATGTGTAGGTCAGAGAGAGTGAGATTAAGATTATTACAGAAGGAGGAAATCAATCCTGAGAGAGAACTGAAGCTGAGGTAGTGGAAAGAAAAGAATCTGTTCTCAGGACTATGATTTTCTTTCTTCAGATATTTATAGAATCATGGGAAGTGATAAAGTGGCAATGAACAACAACCTCTGTCTGAACTACTCACCACAGACAGGAAGAACCAACAATTAAGGGATTTACACTAAGACAATCACTAGCCCAACCAGTGCTTTTATCTGTGCTTGTTCTTGAAACCAGAGAGAGAAAAAAAATGGTATTTCTACTCTACAATTAAACATGTGAATGCATTTGTATTTTTTCCCTCATCAAGAGCCATAATGAAGGAGAAGAAATAAAATATAACTTTAGTGCTCAATCAGTCAAAGCTGACACCCAACAATAAAAAGCATTAATCAAAATTATCAGCATAGGAGAAAGAATGACACAAAACTGTCTCCAAAATTGGGTGGAATTGGTACCTATCACTGAAGACCACGTGATGAATTGAGTCACTCATAATTTCCAGCAATCATAATTGCAGTTTACTATTCCACATGATGCATTCTGATTCTCAGAGCAAATTGGCCAAATACATATCACCAATCAGAAAATAGTTTTAGAAGATGAGGATGTCAGCTGAAAGCATCAAATCTTTTCACAGGGCAAATAGTCAGTGCTTTGACAAAATCAGTTCTTTTTGCATTTCTCTTCCAGCACCCTTGGTGTTTCTTATGTACTGTTGGACAACTTTTCAAACCAGTCATAGAATCAACCAGGCTGAAAGAGACCTCCAAGATCATCAAGTCCAACCATCTAGTCTTGCTCTTTTCCCAGAGGTACTTCACAGCAGACGACCATCCCCTGCTCCCAGTACACCTAGGCTGGTTTAGATGCTTGCTTCCCATAGGTAATGGGACAGACTACTTCTTTCTAAACTCTCTGACTTCAAAGGATTCTCCAAGACCTGGTGCAACTGCAGGGACCTTAGAGCTGCTCCCATAGGCATCCGATGTAATCTCTCGTGTCAGTATTCTGTGTTTGGTGAACCCACTTGGCAGTAGACTGCCTGTCTAACAAGCTGGGAAACCCTCCATGCAACCCCAAAAACCACAGGAGAAACCCAGCCACACCTTCTTGTCTAACTTCTTCCTTCCTCTTCAGAAGTGGCACAGACAGTCCTCCCTCCAACAGTGTCCTCCTGTATGTGTTGCTTGTAATGACACAGTCAGACATGCATTGCTCTCTGAATTTCAAACCTAATCATTTAACATGCTCAGCCCTGATGAACTACAACAAATGTTTGTTTGTTTCTCCATAAGGAGACATAGAGGGAAATCTCTTAGGGTCTAAATCCTTTGACAAGAAGGTTAAAGAACTGCTGATTTTCACTTTGATGCCTGCCTGAAGACTCTGATTCCCAAGAGTATTTGGGTCCTAAAAGAAAAACAAACACCAACAACCAAAGCAAGCAAACTAACAAAAACAAAAATAAAAGGAAACTATATATTCCCCCTCCCCCATATATTTTACTGGTGTAAGGACTTAGCACAGAAGTGAGAGAAGGTAACACAAAACAAACCAACCAACCAAACAACAACAACAAAAACCCACCTGGATTGAGATGAAGAGTTTTAATGAGAAAAAGGAGATGATAGGATGCCACATCATACTTTGTTCCAGCTAGAAAGATGGTTTTGAGTAACAGCAGCAGATTTAGCTGAACTCATGACAACTGGATAGGTAGGCACCTGAGGTGTTTTCTCATTCTGGAGGTGAACTCCAGTGCCACCTTTAAGTTAAGGCATTCCTTCTCCAAGCCATTGCAGCTTGGTGATTGATGCCAGAGACTGGGGAGGCAACCCAACACCTACTCAAAAGCATGAAAACTTCCTGTGACATGAGTTGAAATTAGTTGATTGAGAAAATGTGTAATAGAATTCAT
Source organism: Eubucco bourcierii (assembly GCA_013396675.1). Lineage (NCBI taxonomy): Eukaryota > Metazoa > Chordata > Aves > Piciformes > Ramphastidae > Eubucco > Eubucco bourcierii. The sequence continues at coordinate 73,409 of VWZE01012619.1, forward strand.
AAAACTGTTGGCACAATGGGAGAGTCCTTCTACTCTCTTTAGAACCAATGAGACCTGTTCAACATTACTGAATTGTGGGAAATTATTTGGTGCATCATGAGTGGGTGAGTTCATAGAACCATAGACTGGTAAGGTTGGAAGGGACCTCAAGGATCATCTAGTTCCAACCCCCTGCCATAGGCAGGGACACCTCCCACTAGTACAGGTCACTCAAGGCCTCATCCAATCTGGCCTTGAACACCTCCAGGGAGGGAGCATCCACAACCTCCCTGGGCAACCTGTTCCAGTGCCTCACCATCCTCACCGTAAAGAACTTCCTCCTAACATCCAGTCTAATCATGACACCTGCCTGAGTGGATTTAGAAGAGGGAGCTAGATTTAATAGAAACCTAGGCACTGGGTGCAGTTATAAATGCTTCAGTAAGTTGGTGTGATGAAAATAATTTGGGGGTTTAAACCTGGCTCTGTTTATAAACCCTGTAGAGAGTCAGCATTTCCTTCAGAGCAGGAAGCATAAAACATTCTCACAGTCCCCATTCTGTCTGCAGACTCCAGACAACGTACAGCTTAAAAGGTAGACATCTACAGTGTAGATATTTAGACAAATATCATTTCAAGTATTTTGAGCCAAGAGCTATCACAAAGGCTGTAATAATGAAGTCCTAAATGGGATATTGAGTTCCAGATTAGAGGTGGAATTTGGTACCAGATGGAATAATTTCAGCTGCACTGTGCTATCCTAACTGAACTCCTGGTACTGCTCCAGGATGGCGCAGTTCTGGATTCGTACCAGCAGCATGTGAATGTCTCCAATACCCTGACATCTCAAATGCCTCTGCTTCCAACAGAATTGGGTTGACACATGAGCCAAGAGCTTATTATTCAATTAAAGTAGATGGGAATCCAGTCAATAACATCTGTTGTGTACAGGAAGGTTCTCAGATTTATCTGAAGTTTACACCCATACTCAGTCAACTGAAGAGCTCTCTTGACTCCACTCCCTGTAGTGACCACATCTCAGTGGCTGCAGGGGTCCTCAGTGAATATCCAGATACACAGACACCTGAATGAATGTGCCTTAACAAGTAACTAAAACCTATCCCAAGAGCATGATAACTTTGAGACCTTCCCATGGATGTCATGCCTGAGAAAAAAAAAACTGTTGTAACAGATGCCGGTAAAAAATAGGGGCAAAACCTCTGCAGACTTCCAGGGAGAAATTCCCTGGTCCAGACAGTTTAGAACATCTGTAATTTCTGTAATTATTGTCTGAGTTTTTTTCCAGCTCAGATGTGCCCATGCCCAGATAAAGCAGTTGTTTCCAACATGATAAACAGATGAATAAAAGACTGAAAAGACACTTGCTGTTAATTATTTGCATTTAGGGAGGGGTATAATTAGTTCTACATTTGCTAAGGCATTGACAGCAAGCAATTGCTATCTCCAGTCCATCCATTAGCAAGTTTCTGTTATTTGATAGTAATGAGAAGAGACCATAAGTGCCACAGATTGCTGTAACTGTATAATGAGTTTTCCTTTGGTTTTCTTTTGCTTTTTGTTTTTCTTCAGTGTTTTGTGATTTCCTGCTCATCCACTCTAGTTGGCACTCCTGAGTTTGGAAGTTTCTCTATTGGAAACAGGAGGTTCATTCAGATAGTAGCATTTCAAAGAGACCATTGAGGATGATAGCTAAGGTAATTATGAAGATTCTTAAATTAGAATGCAGTCCACTCCCAATGGAAAGCAAACGGTCACCAGAGTGACTCTGGGAATTCTAGGAAGGTGACATTCTTCCAAGCATAATTCTATGGAGATCACAGAATCATAGAACAGTAAGGTTAGCAGGGACCTCAAGGACCACCTAGTTCCAACACCCTGCCATAAGCAGGGACACCTCCCACTAGTACAGCTCACTCAAGGCCTACTCCAAACTGGCCTTGAACACCTCCAGGGAGGGAGTAGCCACAACCTCCCTGGGCAACCTGTGCCAGTGCCTCACCACCTTCACTGGAAAGAACTTCCTCCTAACATCCAGTCTAAATCTTCCCTCTGCCAGTTTAAACCCATTGCCCCTTGTCCTGTCATTGCAAGACCTTGTCAATAGTCCTTCCCCAGCCTTCCTGTAGGCCCCCTTCAGATACTGAAAGGCTACTATCAGGTCTCCTGGAAGCCTTCTCTTCTCCAGGCTGAAGAGCCCCACACCTCTCATAGCCTGTCCTCATACCATAGCTGCTCCAGCCCTCTGAGCATCCTCGTGGCCCTCTTCTGCACCCCCTCCAACACTTCCATGTCCTTCCTGTGCTGGGGGCTCCAGAACTGCACACAGGACTCCAGATGGGGTCTGACAAGAGCAGAGTAAAGTGGCAGAATCCCCTCCCTTGCCCTGCTGGTCACACCGCTCTTGATGCACCCCAGCACTTGGTTGCTGTCTGGGCTGCATGTGCACGCTGCAGGCTCAATTTGAGTTTTTCATCAACCCAGAATCCAAGATCCTTTTCCTCAGGGCTGCTCTCCAGCCATTCACTACCCAGCCTGTATTTGTGCTTGAGATTGTTCCTACCCAGGTGCAGGACCTTGCATGATTTTAAGATGCATGATTTGAAGTGAGAGTTTCATGGACTTGTTTCTTCGGTTGGCAGGTTGACAACTGTGTGTCTTGGAATGGAAAACACAAGCACTAATTTCCTATTTAGGAGAAAGAGTCTGTCTTCTGGAGGAGCTGCTAGCAGTAGGCAGTTTGGTTTCTAGCACTCTCCAAAAGGTAAGTGGGTGCTGACAGAAACGGCAGCAGTAATGTTAAGCTGAACTCCTAGCGAATGACTGATATTCAAAATACAGAGGATGGCCTTGCTAGTATCGTCAAAATACAAAACCAATCCATCACAGTACAGAAAGTAAAGGGTCCTCAACTTCAATTATTTCTTTTAACTATGAAGAGATCATAAAAATGGATTGTTTTTTCTGCTCTTCAAGTGTGTGTAAACCACTGCTGCAATTTTAAGGTCTCCTTCTCTAGTTAATTGCTGAAGATCTAACAGCACAGGATTGCCATCCTCTAGAAATACGCCAGTATGCTTAACATACACACAGACACAATTGCTTCCACCACTATATACAGACATTTTATCACATCCTCCTTATAATACCTACATCATAAAGGAGCAAGTGCTATAAAAATATTGTTATAAACACATTTTTTTTAATACATCTGAGAAAGTTATAGCTTCAAAACTTTAACCTCTACTCATGCAGATACAGCTATTAAATAAGTTTGGGAAAACTAATCACACAAGAATTACACTTATTTGTTAGTGCCGCATGGCTTGCTGTCAAAACACGGGTGTAAGAACAGTTTAATAGCCTACAACACTCTGTTTTGGGAGATTACAGGGTGTTGTGCTGTGTTTGTTTGGTTTTTTTTACAAGAGGATTAGCATGAAGGCATGATTATCCTTTCAATTGCATTATTACATATATCATAGCACAATGCAGAGCTCATCAATGGAATTGCCTTTTTATTGTGTTGTGTTTGGTGAACCTGGAAATTATAGAGGAACCCGCTGAAATAGGAGGACACAGGTTAAAAGGAAGGCAGCAAATGTGCCAAAGCCATACAAATTGGAAGAATTAGGAATGGGCTGCATGTTTCTCAGTTCTTAATCGAGTGTACTGCCAAGTGCAACATGCTGTTTCCCCTCTCTAAGTATCTTTGTGACCCCTAATATGGCAGCTCACTAATAAACCAGTCTGTTTTATAGATGTGTGGATTGGTGCTCCCACCTTTGCCTTACACTTGTAGGTCAACTAATTATACAAATGACAACTGCTCTTATTTCTCTGTAGTACAAGATGAGAGCAAGTTTTTTGGACCTTGTGGGTTATTTTTTTTTCCAGTTTGCAAGAACATGCCCTCACACTCTGCATCCAGAACAATGAAAGATCATTTTTATATTGAGGAAAAAAAGAATCAGTTCACACCCTACTGGCATGCTGGCACACTTCTGTGAAGACAAATACATCCCCAGCTTCATCATCAGTTTCACTGATGTCATCTACCTGGACCTGAGTAAGGCATTTGACTCTGTCCCACATGACATCCTGGTCACCAAACTGGAAAAACATGGACTTGATGGGTGGACCACTCGCTGGATAAGGAATTGGCTGGATGGTCGAACCCAGAGAGTGGTGATCAAGGGCACAATGTCCACCTGGAGACCAGTGCCAAGTGGTGTCCCTCAGGGGTCAGTGCTGGGACCAGTGCTGTTTAACATCTTTGTCAGTGACATGGACAGAGGAATGGAGTGCACCCTCAGCAAGTTTGCAGATGACACCAAGCTGTGTGGCACAGTCGACTTGCTAGAGGGCAGGGATGCCATCCAGAGGGACCTGGACAGGCTGGAGAG
>VWZE01012619.1:78013-113821 GCA_013396675.1 Eubucco bourcierii
CTATGAGGACAGGTTGAGAGAGTTGGGGCTCTGCAGCCTGGAGAAGAGAAGGCTTCCAGGAGACCTGATAGTAGCCTTCCAGTATCTGAAAGGAGCCTACAGGAAGGCTGGGGAGGGACTATTGACAAGGTCTTGCAATGACAGGACAAGGGGCAATGGGCTTAAACTGGCAGAGGGAAGATTTAGACTGGATGTGAGAAGGAAGTTCTTTCCAATGAGGGTGGTGAGGCACTGGCACAGGTTGCCCAGGGAGGTTATGTCTGCTCCCTCCCTGGAGGTGTTCAGGGCCAGATTGGATAAGGCCTTGAGTGACCTGTACTAGTGGGAGGTGTCCCTGCCTATGGCAGGGGGTTGGAACTAGATGATCCTTGAGGTCCCTTCCAACCTTACCATTCTATGATTCTATGATTTATGTAAGTGTAAATGAGGATATTAACAGCCTGCCTCATGAGCCAATCCTGCACTGAGGTGACAAAGTGTACCAAAGCTCCATAAAACGCCAGCATGGGGAAGAATAAACTCTGCCCTGCAGTAAAAATCAGCATACGACAAACTGGTATGAAGTAGGAGATGACAGTCTTAGGAAAGAAAACTGGTTGCAGCATACTACTGCTAGGGTAGAAGGCAGGTATATCAGTTTAATAGCACTGAGTTGGTAGGAGTGAAAAATATGCTGTTTCCCTCAGTTTGCTGTATAAAAGTGCTCTGGGTTGAAAACAGAAGCTCTCTCTCATGTCCTTGAAGCCCCTCTGGGGATGCTGCTGCTCTCTAACAATGGGCTCTGTTCCCAGGGGGACAGTGGCTAATTCTACAGGGCAGGAGATGGTCACAGCCACCCTGCTTTCCTGATGAATCACTCCCTATTTAAAGATGCATGACTAGAGACCAAAAATACTTGACAGCAACCTCAAGGCTGGAACAGAGCAGGTGAAAGATATTGCACAAGGGACATGTCTTTTCTCTATGATGAAAAGGGTTTTTTTCCCCTCAATTTTCTGCCCTCATTATTTTGGAAAGTGAAGAGAAGGGACTGAAAATTAATAAGAAACAGTATCTTCATGTACTTAAGTAAATTTACTACACTCAAAAATCTGTCACAGTTGCTACTGTGTTGGTTGCTGTTCCATCCAACGGTTCTTTTCATGTCTTTTACCACCCTCCAGCTTTGTGGTCAGAGCTTCTAACATCTCTGATATTTTATCAGATACTGAGTCTCTCATTTGCACCTACTATTTCCTTCATTTCCTCCTTGGCTCCAGACATTGCTCACTGTCTGCCAAGGTGAAAGTGGAAGACAGGAAGACACTGAGCTGTCTTCCTTTCACTCCTTTGTTTACTGTTCCTTGTGATTCTAGTCTCCTGTGTAAGTTGATACCATCTTTGGGTGGCTTTCTTATTGTGTTTTGCCTTTGTGCAAAACACAAAACCTCATTGCATTTCTGTTTTCATTGCTAGTGTCCCTTACTGAGATTCTAGGAAATGTGTCCTTACTCCAACTAGCAGAGATGATCTTTTCAAAGATATTTCAAGGCAATGAGGTGTCAGTTTCTTCAGGAGAAAGGACATTTCTTTTGAGAACCCCAGCAGAGGAAATAGCCATAATCAATCCATAACTCTTCCACAGAGCCAGTTATCTGAAAACACTTTGCAAAACAGGAATTGTGATTCTCATTGACTTCCAAAGAGAAGAAGACACAACATGTAAAGGTAACTGCTGGAGTAAGGTAAATCATCACAGGATGAGTGCTCCCTGTTATCCCAGTGCTCGAATGACCAATTATCTACACTGAGAAAGAATGCAGAATAAATGTTCAGCTGCATCACAAGGCTAAGAGAAAATTCCTCAGTGATTTTTCATTCTTTTGCAAGGATCAAAAGGACTGGAAGTGCTTGTAGTAGAGAGATGTCCAATGCTTTGTGAGAAGTGTATTTTGGTCCAGAGGCCTCTCCTGTGAAATTACTGGGATACAAAGCAATTGAAATTAGGAATCAGTGAGGCCCCATGGGTGGAGAAAGCACTGTCAGAAGGGATGAGAAGCAAATCCTCCCACATCTTCTATCTAAATTAAGTATGTGTAATCACAAGCACTGAAAAGTGTTATGTTATTCAAAATAGCCCAAACATAGGATGTCACTGTTCCCAAGCAAAGATTTTCAAATAGATCCTTAGAGATTCTGTAAAGGACTGTAGCTTCTTATTGAGGTCATACTAAAGGAATTCCCAGCGCAGATTCTCAAAAAACTCTGGAAAATCTGAAACAACACTTTTATTTAAAAAGTGTATTTTCCACTTTGGACATTTGTCTACCAAATCCAGGCCTCAAATAGTGCATGGAAGACCAAAAAAAAAAAAAACCAACCCAAAAAAACCCCCTAGGTCGACGTTTCTCTCTGATCTCATTTTTCCTTCAGTCTATAGCATAATTCTGCAGCTCACATTCAGCTCTCCCTTTGTGTGCACAGACTAATCTCATAAATTAAAAGGCAGCTCACAGCAGATATTGCCCACAAGACAGAAGCCCACCATATACTAGTTACTGGAAGAGAGAAAGAATTATTTTTAATTTGTAGAACTCAGCTAGGGAAAAGCAGATATATCTCAGTTAGCAGAAACCGGCGCCTGCATATTAAAAACACATTAAGATCAATAAATGGATAACTAAAACATCTATTAAAACATTTCCACCTAATATAAAAAGACATGCACAGCCACGTAATTGAAATATATTTTCTGTCCATACTACTAGGTGATAAAGAATTTCAATGAGAATATAAAGAACAGAATCATACTGTTCACTGCTAATTATCTGGCAAATAGGATTATTATTTTCTCTTAAAGTGATTTTTGTGCGAGCGTGCTCTAGGACATCACTTCAGATTTACAACTGAACCATGGAAATCTCTATCTGCCACCTGGAAAAGAGAAGGTAGGTTCCTCTTACTACCACTGCTCTCCACTCTTGTTTGGAAGGCACCCACTGTCAGGATTAACCAGCAGAACTTTATTTCCATTACTCTTTCTATCAATAGCCTTCTGAACATTATCATCATCACATTCTTGCCCCACCTGGAGTACTGTGTGTAGTTCTGGAGCCACCAGCACAAGAAGGACATGGAACTGTTGGAGCAGGTCCAGAGGAGGGCCATGAAGATGCTCAGAGGGCTGGAGCAGCTCTTCTATGAGGACAGGCTATGAGAGTCGGGGGTCTGCAGCCTGGGGAAGAGAAGGTTTCCAGGAGACCTGATAGTAGCCTTGCAATATCTGAAGGGGGTCTACAGGAAGGCTGGGGAGGGACTATTTACAAGGTCTTGCAATGATAGGACAAGGGGGAATGGGTTTAAACTGGCAGAGGGGAGATTTAGACTGGATGTTAGGAGGAAGTTCTTTACAGTGAGGTTGGTGAGGCACTGGCACAGGTTGCCCAGGGAGGTTGTGGCTGCTCCCTCCCTGGAGGTGTTCAAGGCCAGATTGGATGAGGCCTTGAGTAACCTGTACTAGTGGGAGGTGTCCCTGCCTATGGCAGGGGGTTGGAACTAGATGATCCTTGAGGTCCCTTCCAACCTTACCATTCTATGATTCCGTGATCTTTACCATCCTTTAAGCTCTGAAGCATTAATGTTGTGAGCATTTTCTTACTGACCAGAAAGTGGAGTACAGCATCACTTTCAGGCACATAGTGAAGATTTATGATCAGTGCTGGCATAATCAGGAAAAGAAGAACAGAAGGTTTCCTGAGCTAAAAATAGAATTGTATGTGATTAAGCAGACAGTCTTTTGTACTATATATAGTGAATAGAGACAAAGTGTAAAAGAAAATATTTAGTAAACTAACATTTGGGGGGGATTTTAAATATTAATCTGAATGTAATGCATGCTTTGAAAGTGTCTCAAATCCTTGGAACTGGGCTCATACATATTTCTTATGTACAAGCTTTAGGCTCTAAGCAGATCTTAGAAGCGCTTCTAAGCTTTGCAGTAGGAATCTGCCTCTGCATGTTCAAAGCTCAAAATGAACCACAGCATTGTTTCCAAGAAGTCAAACTTAACACAAAAAAAAACCCAAAAAAACAACCCATGATGTTCCATAGTTTGCAGGTACCACCTAGCTTTAGAGAGAAATCTGTATTTCTGAGGAAAGTGGTGAGATATTCTGTGAAAGAGGACAAAGGGAAGGGTATGCAGCTTTGGGAAAGCCTGACAAAAGTCTTAAATTCTTTTTCTTTGCTGAAAGAAAGAAGGGTGGTGAAATACAGTGTGTCTTACCAGAAACTGTCAGTTTTCACTGCATCATTCCAGAAAACATGAGGATTAAGGCTGAGAATGCTGCATTTATTTATATCTATCCCCAAAACACAACCAGAGGTGCCAGGACATGAGGAGCAAGAATCAGGACAGATGTACATTACACAAAATGCTTAGCAACAAGAGACCTGAGGTTGGTGATCAAAGGTCTTCCTTCCTGGCTCTGCTCTATATGTCCTTGGTGCCCTGAGGAAGCTCTGCAAAGCTGGTCCCTGGCGCCAGGGAAAAAAGCCACAAAGGAGGAAAGACACATTCCAAGCCATGTTGCTGCCAGACTGCCATCATAAAATGCCTGCTGGGAAGGGAAATGATGTTTGTTTGATGTTGGTGGCCAAAGTGAAAGGAGACAGAGGGAGAAAAGAGAAATCAATTTGGCTTTGGGAAGATTTTGATGAGTCAGAGATGCGTTTGCTGCAGAGAGACTGGGAGCTACTTGAGAATACACTGTCCTTGAAGAGGAATTGGCTAAAGCTCAGATTTTAAGATATTTCATCATTGCTGCACTCCACGTTGCAACATCCTACTCCCTGAGGAGCTTCACCCTCACTGAGATGATGCAAGTCACATGTATCTTGACTGCATGGGGCAGAAACTCCTGACTTACTATGCAGCAAAACCGGTATGTCCCCCCAGAGCAGCCTCGGGCTTCTAAGCACTCTTCTGGAGAAAGAAGGGGATGGAAAAATATTCAGGACCATACCTAAGTGTCACCACTGTCTGATGGGTATTGAGTTACACTGATTCTCAGCTGGAGTGAATCCAATCCTCAAGCTGAAGTCTAATGAATAAGGTGACCTACCAACTTGCCACACTGAAATTACTTAAACATGCTCTGAAAGGGTGAAAATTCACATACACAGACTATAAGTCTTTCTTTCCCCTCCAAGGTATTACTCGGTGTCTTTTGTATATTCTTTTTCTCCACAAAGACAGTGCTGTTTTATCTTGGGATTGAAGGAGAGCTGGCAATAGCCCACAATGCAGTCAGCTGTGGTGAGTGCTCTGCTGATGCTCAGAACATGATGCTAATGCAGCAAGTCCTGCACTTGCAATTAAACCTCATCAACAGCAAGTTAATACTGTAGCCTCAGTCAATTAGCTGCAGAACTCAGAGCACTGCAACTTCCCTTGGAGCACAAGCCAACAGAGCTCAGCAAGCTACAGAAGCTAGGGTTAAAGAATACCAGTGTTTGGGACTTACAGCTAATATTGCTCAGCACTTCATTAAAAACTTCCATTCAGGGAATCTCAATCCTGGGTAGAATTCCAAGTCCCTAATCACAGCTGTCCCATTGCTTTTGGGGAGAGTCATCAACACTTAGAGTCCCTAAAATTCAGACAACAACTGTCACAGTCTGAGCAAGGATTACAACAACACTGATATTTTTTCCAGGGAAAAATGGTCTTCTTGTCTAACACATAATTTTGGTCTTTTTTTTTTTTTCCCTCTCCTTCGAGAGCAAAACAAGCAGACAAAAATGTAAAGGCCTGGAGATCATAAAAACTGAAGATATTTTCAGATTTTGCTGTCATAAACTGGGTTTGGGGAAAGAGATGTTTGCTGCCTCCTTTTTAAATTTTTTTTAAAAGGAAATTAATTCCTCTCATTGAAGAGAAAAAAAAAAAAAAAAAGCCTTTAAATTGTGGAGTTTAGGGAGTTCTTATTAATTTGAAATTTCTGCTTTCTTGTACAGCAGAAGTTTTACCACGTTATAAGCTGTAACTGCATCGTTGCTGCCAATTACTTCTATGTCCAGGGGCGCTATTCTGCCCCTTGATAAATAGAAACATGCAGAAGTCCTATTAGTGATGTTGGATTTATGAGCAAGTTTGAGTGATAGATGCTTGCATGTCATGAATATGAGAGCAGTGAGTTTCTAAATATGAGAGACAGCTTTAGACTTTTGGATTTATACTGTACAAGAAACACACAGCCACTGGAGACCTCCTGTAGTAGAAGAACATAAAGTTAGAAATAGAAGTATGGTTTACAGAATCGTAGAAAGGGTAAGGTTGGAAGGGACCTCAAGGATCATCTAGTTTCAACCCCCTGCCATAAGCAGTGCCACCTCCCACTAGTACAGCTCACTCCAGGCCTACTCCAACCTGCCCTTGAACACCTCCAGGGAGGGAGCAGCCACAACCTCCCTGGGCAACCTGTTCCAGTGCTTCACCACCCTCACTATAAAGAGTTTCCTCCTAACATCCAGTCTAGATCTCCCCTCTGTGAGTTTAAAACCATTGCCCCTCATTCTGTCATTACAAGACCTTGTCAGTAGTCCCTCCCCAGACTTCCTGTAGGCCCCCTTCAGATATTGGAAGGTTACTATCAGGTCTAGTTGATTGGACTGGAGATCTTGGAGGTCTCTTCCAACCTGATTGATTCTATGATGAGCAATGCACTTCAGGTGTTGTTCTACCATCCTAAACCAGACAGGTTGCTTTAATGTCCCCCTAAAAGACACTGTCTTCAGAAAGGAAGAGATGGCTGCACATGGGAAAACAGATGCTAAAAGGAGCAAGTTAGCACTGGATAAGAGGTGAAGAATTACTGAGACAACAACAAGAGGAAGAGATTTCAAACCAAGCCCCCAGCCAACTCAGGGTAGAGAAACACTTTCCTCATGTCTTCTACAGCTGCTCATGTTTCTGCTGGGGAAGTATTTGGTCATCCCCAACTTTCAATTTTCAGTTTTAAGTAATGATGAAAACAGTGGTTACTACTAGAGCCTGGGAAGGTGGGCTTGCTTTCTCCTAATAGGATGGACAAAGATCTAGGACCGACAGCTTTGGGGAATAAAGTATGTTCTGAAGATCTTGTGTTTGTTGTTTGGTTTTTTTCTTTCCCCAGGTATGACTCAGTTAAATGCTCAACAGTATAAAAAAAAAAGGCAGGGTAAGAAAAGATGTCTGAGTTTAGTGCTCTGGTTTCTGTCCTAATGTTGAGATATTTCTCCCTTTATGTTTACTACCTTCCTTTTAAATAAACTAGTAAGCACCCCCTGCCACTTCTCCTCTTGGGAGACTATTCCAGAAATTAATGGAAGTCACCGCTAGAGGCTTTCACTTTATATTCTGGCTCTATTTCTCTTGGCTCAATTTCATCCCCTGAAGCCAATATGGAGAAAAAGATTCATAGATTTTGGGGGTTTTTTAAGGGCAGAAAGGACCTCTGTGACTGTCTAGCATGATATGTATAGCATAAGGCATAGGTCTTCAGGCTACTCATTTTGAGTCCAAATCCATACAGCAAAGTGCTTTCTTCATGTCTCCATTTTTTTTTTTAATTATTATTATTTTATTTTGTGACTGTGTGGGGGTTTTTTGGGGATTTTTTGTGTGGGTTTTTTTTTTTTGGTTTTTTGGGTTTTTTTTTGGGTTTTTTTTTTTTTTTTTTTTGACTGTGTGGGGGTTTTTTGGGGATTTTTTGTGTGGGTTTTTTTTTTTTGGTTTTTTGGGTTTTTTTGTGGGTTTTTTTTTCTTTCTTTTTTTTTTTTTTTTTTTTCTTTCCTTTCTTAGGAAAGATAAATCCAACACTGAATCTAAAACTTCCAATGACAGGCTATCAACTGCTGCCCTTAGCAAGTTGTTGCACGGTTAGTTCGCTCACAATTTAAATTCACACTTCATTTTCAGTTGAAATTTGTCTTGTTCAGACTATCAGTCATTGTTTCACCTTTGTTTGCTACTGCGGAGCCTTATCAAATTTATTCCTTCTGCCCTTTCCCTTCACCCTGCAGATATATTTAGACTGCAATCAGGTCACCCTCTAAGCCTTCTTTAATAACTAAATCTAGTTGCTTGAGTCTTTCACAATGAGGCACATTTCCCAAGCCTGTAAGCATTCATGTGGCTCTTCTCTGAAACCCTTCCAATTCATCAATATCCATCTGAAGTGTAGACACCAGAACCAAACAGTATTCCAGCAGAAACCTCACCGGTGCCAAACGCAGAGTTAATTTATCCTCGCTGCTCCTACTGAGTTCACCTCACTTTTAAATATTCAAAGATTCCAAGAGGCTTTGAGCCATACCCAGTGAACACAAAGGCTACAAACCCACACACACACACACGCACTCCCTACCACTGTTGTCAGAGGTCTTCCACACTATATATGCCTATCCTATGTTTTTATTTTCCAGACTTATAAACTCAGATTTGGCTCAGCACACATTTGCTTGATATCTTCAAACTGGCAGATCACTCAGCAATCTGTTCCCTTCCACGCTCCCCTAAGCCCATGTTATTTATAGACTTAATCTGTAATTACGTTCTAATTTTTATTTCCAAGTGGTTATTTGTTGAACAGCGCAGGTCCGAGGGGATTCTTGTGGAAAACGGAGATATTTGACAAAAAACTTCTCTTTTTTTGTAATTAGATTTTGAAACCCATTGTTTAATGAGTTTCCAATGCATTCGATGCATGGCCCATTGATTTTGTATCACTCTAGCTTGCAAATCAATAACATCCTGCAAATAGCCCAACTGTCTGAGAGAAGTCAACTATATCAACAATGTTACACTGATGAGAGACATGAAATTTGATTTGGAAAAAATGGCATCAGTTCAGTTAAAGACCGTTTTTCATAGAAGCATCTTGATTGGAATTTGTTATTTCACAATCGCTAGCTCTTTTGTTACTAGAGGCATGCCTCAGACATGCCTTTGTGGTCAGAACTCATGATTAGCTGAATCAGTAACACCAGAAGAGTTCTCACTGTCAGTGGGTTGCATAAATCTGTGAAAAAGAATGTACTTTGGTGTGAGTTAATGACCAAGACTTTATATTAGAATTCCTTATTTAGGAAATACTAAACCACTCTCCTAGATATTATAGAATGACAAGGTTGGAAGGGACCTCAAGGATCATCTAGTTCCAAGCCCCTACCATAGGCAGGGACACCTCCCACTAGTACAGGTTACTCAAGGCCTCCTCCAACCTGGCCTTGAACACCTCCTGGGAGGGAGCAGCCACAACCTCCCTGGGCAACCTGTTCCAGTGTCTCACCACCCTCACTGTAAAGAACTTCCTCCTAACATCCAGTCTAAATCTCCCCTCTGCCAGTTTAAACCCATTGCCCCTTGTCCTGGCATTGCAGGACATTAAAAAAAATTTTTAAAAAATCCATCTTTTTGTTGCTAATGTCAGTAGACAATGTCTTGCTGATGCCCTAATAACACTGGAACGACTACAGTGAATAGGTAACTTCTTTGCTGCAGAATCACAGAGTTAACCAAGTTGGAAGAGACCTTTGAGATCATCAAGTCCAATTTATCATCTAACACCCCTAATTAACTAAACTATGGCAATAAATGCCTCATCCAGCCTCCTTTTAAGCACCTCCAGGGACAGAGACTCCACCACCTCCCTGGGCAGCCTATTCCAATACCAGTCACTCTCTGTGAAGAATTTCCTCCCACATCCAGCCTATCACAGTATCACCAAGGTTGGAAGAGACCTCAAAGATCATCAAGTCCAATCCATTACCACAGACCTCAAGACTAGACCATGGCACCAAGTGCCACGTCCAAACCCGCCTAAACCTACCCTGGTGCAGTCTGAGACTGTGTCCTCTTGTTCTGTCCCTGGGTGCCTCGGAGGAGACCAACCCCTACCTGGATACAGCCTCCTTGCAATCACATAAATCACCCCACTTTATTATCTTTTTTTTTCCCCAAATATTGGTATTTTGGTGATTTTATTCAAGTTCTCTGGGATATGCTCTGGTTTCCTAGAATAAATCAGAACTAATGGTCAGTGACCACTGCTTTCTTCGCTGGGAACTCCCTGTATCTGCTGATTTTAAAAAGATGTCTTTGACACCATCCAAAGTTTTCATTTGAATTGAAATTATTTCTTCTTTGTGGTCATCCTCAGGTGTTTATATTTATTGACTCTGAGGCCCTGGAACAATAAACCTTACTCTACTTTATCCCAGTATTAGTGAGCCGTCTGAGCCATGCAATAACATTGTTAGGTTTCTCGTGCTTTTGACATACTTAACAAAATTTATTGGTATTATTTTTGCATCTGCTGACTACAAATTTCTACATGTAGCTTTTTGCTTCCATTTGTCACTCATATAAATATACACACACATATATGCAGATTTGGCTGTTTTTTCTTTTCATTCTAAGCTCAGCTAGAGGTTTTTTTTTAAGCAACACTGTGTTTTCCTTTAAGTATATGATTATGATTTTTTGGCATTTAGTCCCGCTCATTTTTTAAAATTTTTTTCATTGAAATGTTTTCTCTGTGCAAATTTAGCTCATAATTGCTTCTGTCCCTGAAAAAGTGACCTTTTAAAAAGCACAAGGTATAAATACAAATTATTTTGAATTTATTCTCTTTGCAGGGAAGAAATGATTATGTACTCAGTCACAGTTACCAGATCAGTTTCTCTTTGATGGTGAATATAAAGCATAATAGAGAGTTTCCCAGTGTTGAATGCAACATAATTGTTGTGAGCTACAAAGGACCCTGCCAATATGAAATTTGAAGTGTTACCAGTCTCCTCATGATGATTTTCACCCTATGTACTTTACAAAGGGCTCTTTAAGGAAGTATTTACATTGTGCTTTGGTGATTGGTAGTTGATAGCAACAACAAATATCCATCTTGTTCTTTAATCTACCCTTATAGAACATATTAAAATACTCAAAGCTGTTGATGGCACAGATGACTCTATTGAGCAAGTCAACTTTGCCAACTTGAATTTTCCTGAACTGAGTTTAAGTAGTAATTTTCATACTGTCAGCATCTTAACACTCTTATAGAGCAATACCCATCAAACCAAATTTGGGACTGTAAAGGAAAAACTGCATTTGTTTGTTACCAAAGTTCCCAATACTGGAGCACTGATAATTACATGGTTCAGTCTTTTCAATTCTCCTTCTGTTAATTCTTGTTTCCTTAATATCTTAATTTTGTGCTGAGCAATGCACTTTCATCTTTTCCTTCCTTCCTACATGGTCTCTTCAATCTGTTCCTGATCAACCTGTCTAGTACAATGACCTTGGGTGGATTGTTTCACCTTTACTAAGAGAGAAGATGTGGAATTGATGGTTGCTACCAAAAAAATCACAGTCCCATCCCAGCAATCAGTCCCTTTATAAAATCTTCTCTGCCTTTTTCCCCATCTTTTGAAACCCAAGATGACTCATACTGCTTATTCTCAGTGTGGTGGGTTAGGAACATCCACCCCCAATAAAAATGGCTAGCTCAAAAGGCTTGGAAGTAAGGTCAAGCTGTATTTTGCAGCAAAAGTAAATTCACAAGAGTACATATAAAAAAAAAAAAAGTATTTACATGTATCAAGAGAAGCATGGTCAGCAGGGCAAGGGAGGGGATCCTGCCCCTTTACTCTGTTCTCGTGAGATGCAACCTGGAGTACTGTGTGCAGTTCTGGACATCCCAACACAAGAAGGACATTCAACTGTTGGAGGAAGTCCAGAGGAGGGCCACGAAGACACTCAGAGGGCTGCAGCAGCTCTGCTATGAGGACAGGTTGAGAGAGTTGGGGTTCTTCAGCCTGGAGAAGAGAAGGCTTCCAGGAGACCTGATAGTAGCCTTCCAGTATCTGAAGGGGGCCTACAGGAAGGCTGGGGAGGAACTATTGACAAGGTCTTGTTAATGACAGGACAAGGAGCAATGGGTTTAAACTGTCAGAGGGGAGATTTAGACTGAATGTTAGAAGGAAGTTGTTTGCAGTGAGGGTGGTGAGGCACTGGCACAGGTTGCCCAGGGAGGTTGTGGTTGTTCCCTCCCTGGAGGTGTTCAAGGCCAGGTTGGAGGAGGTCTCAAGTGACCTGTATTAGTGGGAGGTGTCCCTGCCTATAGCAGGGGGGTTGGAACTGGATGACCTTTGAAGTCCCTTCCACCAACCTAAACCATCCTATGATGATATGATTTACAATTATATACAATTTAGAAGTAACACAGAAATGCAATCTTCCCTCCCTAAAGAAAGCCTGGAAGGGGCCAAGGCCACCCCTTCTCTTCCCAGTTCCTATTACCTGGTCAGTCAAGGTTAGTGGAAGAGGTTTTAGTGGAACAAAGGAGCAGTGAACAGAGCCAGCATCCAAGAGCCACCAAACCAGTGAATGATACAGACTCATTACAATGCTTTTACAACCAATGCCGTGCTCATTCAGATTCTGTATTAATTTCTCTTATTGGAATATTCCAATAAACATTAAACTGCTACACTCAGGGGACACTACAGTCAGATCCAGAGTTACCTAAAACACACAGCACTGTGTAAATTAACCCCCAGAAGGCCAGTCCTCAGTGCTTGGCCACTGACTTTGAAGCCTAAGTAGTTCTGCTTCACTAATCAGCTCTGGGAACATCACACTCCATCACGTGGAAGTCTTTCATATCTCACGTAGGACAAAATCCTAAAAACTACTGGATTGGATTAAGATTGTTTTGCAATTGATCTTGGACTGATCAGGTCTTTCCTGAAGGGTTCCCAGCAATTCTCTACTCTACTCTACCCACTGGAACAGAGCAACATTTCTGAGACAGCAGTAGGAACAAGCAATAAGGGGACTATGATAGTATAAAATATGAAGAAACCAGTGTGAGAAAAATCTCAAGCCACTGAGATTTGAGCACTAATGGGACTGCCACAGAAGGCAGTCCAGAATCAATAGAATATTCTCTTTTTAATTCCTAGCACTATCTGTCCTGAAATGTGGTTTTTGATGTTTGTTTCAGTAATCTCTCTGGATTTAGCCAATTCTTAGGTTGTTAACTTCAAATTTATATTTAATCCATTTAAAAAAATCTATTTCTATCCATGTTAGATTTTCTATCTATAGTTCAGTTTTGAATGAGTGTTGCAAAGAAAACAAGGAAAGTAATAGGAAATATTCATGCTACATTGTTCAAATCACTTTGGTTTTTTATTATCTTAAAAGAAAAACCTCCAATCTGTTCTTTTTTGTCTGAGATCTTTGTTTTTTGCCTTTGAGGATTTGAGAGTTTTTGAAAGGCTGAAAAATACCAAGAGCTTCCATGCAACAGTGAAGAGTACAAAGATTTCTCTCCTACACGCCAATGAGTGTATGTGTCTGGGGCTGTGTACGTCTAAGCATGTATGTGAAATATTGTATATGCCTTTATATAGTATCACAGGATGTCAGGGGTTGGAAGGGAGCCCCAGAGATCATCAAGTCCAACCCCACTGCTGGGGCAGGACCATAGTGCAGGTCACACATGAATGCATCCAAACAGGTCTTGAAAGTCTCCAGAGAAGGAGACTCCACAACCTCTCCGGGAAGCCTGTGCCAGTGTACTGTGAACCTTACAGTCAAGAAGTTCCTCCTCACGTTGAGGTGGATCTTCCTGTGCTGTAGTTTACATCCATTGCTCCTTGTCCTATCACATGGCACAACTGAGAAGAGTTTGTCCTCTCCCTCTTGACCCCCCAGCCCTCAGATATTTACAAACATTTATTAGATGCCATCTAAGTCTTCTCTTCAACAGAGCAAACAGCCCCAGGTCCCTCAGCCTCTCCTCGTAGATGTTCCAGCCCCTTTATCATCTTCATAGCCCTCTGTTGGACTCTCTCTCATATACTGTAGTCCAAAATTATTTACATGTATGCAAATAAAACCCCCTGTGTGCAAATCTGCTATGGTACCAATTTATAAAGCATGAAATTAAGAAAGAGCTAACAACTTCAAGAACTAGAAGCACAACACTCAATAGTAGAAGACAGACATTGAACTTACTATTAATAAGAACCAGTAACACCAGAGGAGTTCTTACTGCCAGTGGACTACATAAATCTGTGAAAAAGAATGTACTTTGGTGTAAGTTCAAGAATTCTAATATAAAGGCTTGGTCATTATTTGGGGAATACTAAAACTCTCTCCTAGATATTAGCAACAAAATGATGGATTTTTTTTTTTTTAATGTCAGTAGACAAAGTCATGTTGATAACACTGGAACAACTACAGTGAATGTGTAACTTTGCTGCAGAATCACAGAGTTAACCAAGTTGGAAGAGACCTTTGAGATAATCAAGTCCAATTTATCATCTAACACCTCTAATTAACTAAACTATGGCAATAAATACCTCATCCAGCCTCCTTTTAAGCATCTCCAGGGACAGAGACTCCACCACCTCCCTGGGCAGCCTATTCCAATGTCAGTCACTCTCTGTGAAGCATTTCTTCCTAATATCCAGCCTAAATCTGCCCTGGTGCAGTTTGAGACTGTGTCCTTGTTCTGTCCCTGGGTGCCTGGGAGAAGAGATCAACCCCTGCCTGGCTACAGCCTCCTTTCAGGTAGATGCAGAGAGCAATAAGGTCTCCCCTGAGCCTCCTCTTCTCTAGGCAAATTAATGAGGAGTGGTGGGTAAATAAGAAGCCCTACTTCCCCTCTCTAAAAACTGGGAATTATAAAATGTTTTTTATTCCCTAAAGTTAGAGTAAACAGATTATTTTTTTCCCTGAAGGCTTGATTGAATACCAAGCCTTCAGAGATTGTATACCTCTGCTGCACATTGTTGAATGTAATGCAGTTATAATTCTAGAGAAGTATCCATGTCAGATAAAGTGAAATGTGAAGCAAAACTAGATTGCCTACATTGTCTGATTCCATGAGTTTAACCAGGTTATGTCCACATCTGTACTTCACAGTTCTGAAGTTTGTGTCACCTAAACAGCCATCTAGTGCCAGGTACAGTCTCTTGGTATTAGAAGTGCTCCTGAGACTCCCAAACCTGTTTCCTGCAGGAAAATTCTGACTCCTCCTGATTCATATCTCTTCTTACTGCAAGTTGTGTAATTTCTAGGTTGATGAATTTTAACATTTTCTCTGTGATATGCAGTGATCTCTTCTCTCAGCTTTAGTTTACTTATTGCTTCTGGGTTGAGGGTACTTTTTATTAATGCATTAGCAGTGTCTCTCCTTAGGGTGGCAAGCAGAGGTATAGAAGTATATGTGAATAATTAAGTTACCTTATATTAAAAAAAAANTGTATCTTTGAATTGTAAATGTACAGAATTACTTGATGGTTGCTTGCTCCCTCCCTGGATGTGTTCAAGGCCAGATTGGATGAGGCCTTGAGTAACCTGTACTAGTGGGAGGTGTCCCTGCCTATGGCAGGGGGTTGGAACTAGATGATCCTTGAGGTCCCTTCCAACCTTACTATTCTATGATTCTATGGTTATTGCAAGCTGGACTTCAATCTCTCACATCTGCTCTCAAGCACTTGTTCCCCAGTACAGTCTTGTGTATAATAGTGAAATTACTTGTGGTATAGAATCATAGAATGGTAAGGTTGGAAGGGNCCTGGGCAACCTGTGCCAGTGCCTCACCACCCTCGCTGGAAAGAACTTCCTCCTAACATCCAGTCTAAATCTCCCCTCTACCAGCTTAAACCCATTGCCCCTTGTCCTGTCATTGCAAGACCTTGTCAATAGTCCCTCCCCAGCCTTTCTGTAGGCCCCCTTCAGATACTGGAAGGTTACTATCAGGTCTCCTGGAAGCCTTCTCTTCTCCAGGCTGACGACTGACTCCAGGCATGAGGACTTCAGGTGAGTCTCAGTTGCAAAATTAAAATTCCAATCTAATTTACATATAAATTGTTTGTGTGATGACCTGTAGTCCTGACAGAAAGGGGTGGATCCATCACACCATGAAGTCAAGAATCAAAAGAGGTGTTTGGATTCTGGATTCAAGGCTATTGTGCATCAGGAGGCCTATCATCTGGGTGTTCTTCAGACACAAACTAAATGGACGATATCAGAAAAATGGTTTTTAGCCCAATCCTGACTGTCATTTGTATTTCATTTAAACAACTCAACATCAGATTTACTACAGTTATCGTTCTGCAGCTATCTCTTCTGTTGCAGAAGTGGCCCTGGGGTTGATCATCTCTTCGCATTCCCTGACAACAGACATCTCACTCTGCTGTGCCACATGCAGCCGAGAAGTGTGAGACATGAAGCAGGGAAGGCAGGGAGGTCAGAGCAAGGAAAATATTTCCAAGGAATGATGAGAGAACACAGCAGCAGCAGGAAAAGGAGGTAGAATAATAAAAAAGGTAAGAGACAGGCAGACACACTTGAGAACCATTTACTGTCCAGGAAGACAGAGGGGTTTTTTTAGTCATCAGAGCAGAACAGGCTAAATTATAACCTTAGCCCCCAGCAGCAATCAAACAACTAAAGAGAAAAAAAAAAGGAACTCAGGGAGAAAGAAGAATTGTGGAAAAAAATGAAAATTCTTAAAGAGCTGCTATCAACATGGGGAAACAAGAAATTAATTTGAGGAGTGAAAACAGAAGACAGAAACAAGTCAGAGGCAACTGAGAGAGAGATGAAAAACTTACTAGTCCTGAATACATTCAAATATATCCAAATTCAAGGGTATTTTTTGAAAAAAAAAAAATCTCAGAAACATTCAGAATGTGCACAGTGTGAGGCTGTGCTGGTCACACCAACTGAAAGCAACAAAGAAGAAATTACTACTGAAATCTTTTCTTTCAGACATAGTGCTTACTCAAACAAAAGTGTCTCCACATCACTCAGCTCTTTGGGGATTCAACTTGAGATTTTCATACCCAACCTGAGATTTGACTAGAACAAATATTTTTCAGTAAATAAACCTGAAAATGAACTGTCAAAACCATGCAGTACAAATAAAACAATTTTTTTTAAACATCACCTGTAAAGCACATATAGATGTCCTTTTTTAGCTGACTAGTAATAGAGAGAGACTTAAGAGAATTAAACTGAACGTGGTCAAGGAGAAGGTCCATCTTATGTTCCTACTCACCCTCACATTATGAATGATGTAATAATAGTGAAACAACTCATAATCAGCATCAGTTATCTGAAATGGTTTTGATAGGGATATAGTGATCTCCCTAAAATACATATGCTTTCTGACAGCATGAATCATTAATTGAGGGGAAATTTATACTGGGTGTTAGGAGGAAGTTCTTTACAGTGAAGGTGGTGAGGCACTGGAACAGATTGCCCAGGGAAGCTGTGGTTGCTCCTTCCCTGGAGGTGTTCAAGGCCAGGTTGGATGAGGCCTTGAGCAACCTGTTCTGGTGGGAGATAGATTCTATTCTATGGTTCTATGTAATGGTCTCTCTGATCTTAAGATACTCAAGAGGTATCTTAACACTCAGTTATATGTGTGGTATGAACTGAATATTATTTAGGTGGATAGAAACCACAGCTAACAGATACTCGCTTTTAACAGCACCAGTTGGCTAAATACACTGTCTGGCTCTGGAAAACACATAGGTCTATAACACTGTTGCTACCACCACTCTGAACCATTGCTACCTTACAGTTTTGCTCCTACACACCCAGAAATGGCACAGTCAAATATATACCAAGGATATGTGCCTGTGACAAACAAACACCTAACGCATTTGACAAGGTGAGGTCCCTCTGGGATTTCCACCAGACTTCTGGAACAATTAGTGACCCCTGAAGAAGCCATACCACTTTCTACAGAATACTCCAGTACTGAAAGGCATGAACAGTCCCTTGGGAACTCTTTATGTCAGCTTATTTATTTTTAGCACCATAAAAAATGGATCCAATGCAGATCCCCTTTGGATGCATGTACAAGAATGATAAAACATCAATTAACGAGACACAAAATTGACTAAGAACCAGCTCGAGTAAATTTCCTCGCCCCTGTAAAATGAAATTCAACCTTCTCAAACTCTTGGCCTCCAGCAAAAGCCTGAATGAGTGGATAAGGTTTACAATATGTGAAGGAAGCTTAAAAAAAAAAAAAAAAAAAAAAAAAAACACAACTTTGTCAGATCAATAGAATGAGAAAGAAAATCCCAGAGCTGAAGACACCTACTTGGAAGGGTTAGTGAACGCAGTGTAACCATTACAGAAAGTACTGCAAAGGGTATGGAGCTCTCTCATGGTGCCTCATGGGACTTGTAGCTGAAATGCCTCAAATCCCTTCATAAATGAATCATCTTGAGGATAACGTATTTCCTATGATGCACCATTAGTACTTATCTAGAAAGGAAATGATCCATCAGGTGCTCCTGAGAGTAGGGGCAGATACTGCAGATGGGGCAAGTGGTAGACATGAGCCTCCAAGAAGAGATGATTGGAAGTGTTGAAATCAGGCCAAAAGTTTCTTGGTTTAATTATTCAAGACTTCAAATTTCAAATGTTTTGACCAAGAAACTGCATTTCCTAAGCTTAGGAGAGACATTCTCTGACATGACTGTAGCATTTAATTAAACACTGGGATTTTAGTTTAAGAATGTCCTTTTTTAATCCCAGTTTTTACAGAAATTGTTCCACTGTTCTACAGTGCTTGCAACAGAAATAAAAACAGCGAGATCTTGTGCTTCAGCTCTGTATCCCAGCAGGACTGGCAGGAAAAAAAATACAGGAAATATCTCCACTGCTAGGAAAGTCAATAGTAAGGATGCAGTCTTCAAAAGAAATCAATAGTATGACAACACCCCTGCAGAGTGGGTTTGACCATTAGAAGTGATACCTCTTGGCCTGTTGATATTAACAATATTTTTAATATAATTATTTTAGCAACAAGGAATCATACGTCTCAAAATCAAGACACGAGTTTAAAAAGGAAGGATTAAGAAAAAAAATTAGGCTTTGCAATTTAGTGTTTTGGGTCTCTCATTGTTTTGCTTTTTCTTTTAAAAAAAGCCCCCAACACACATGTGCCTTGCAGTTTTTCGGTGCACAGCTCAGATCCTTGCTTTTCACTGTGACTATAAGGGATCAAAAATCAACTTTTTTTTTTTTTTCCAAATAGAAATTGTTGCTAATCGTAACAACATAGCTGTTAAAAAAAAAACCATCAAAATTAGTGACGTGGGGGAAAAAAAAAGTTAAGTTTTCAGTACTTAATGTCTCTTACTCTTTCCTTTCCTCCTCTAGTATTGTCTATCAAGAGTTCAAATTCAGGACATTCAATCAAAAAGACACACATCAAACAGCAGTGTTCAACCTTGGAAATGTTTACATTAGACTGCTATTATAGCTTTTGTATTTAACCTGTTACTTATCCTGCTGCAGTTCGCCTTTGTTTTGAATGAGAAGTAAACAGGTCTTCTAGCAGAGGTCACCTACAAAACGATCACTGCGGAGCTGATGGTTTTGCAGTAGAATATATTTGTTCATGAGAGTGCTGCAGGGTTGGAGAAAGTGCTCTGCACCAGCCACTCGCTAACAACTGTTGCATTTGCTTCCCTCAAACCAAGGGCAAGGAATGTATTTCTTTGGTGGACTGCTGGGCAAGAACAATGAAGTGGGCACGATTAGGTCAGTATTCATTCATGTTCCTTCATCTCTTCACTACTCTAACCCTGCTCTCCAGAAAATACTTAAAAAGACGCAGACTATTTCTGATTCCTGGAAGTGAAGGGAAGGAGTTATGCTGACAGTATGAGGACATATAAAGCGCTCACGAGAGACAGTTAGCACAAACTTCAGTAATAACTCTTAAAAGACATCATAGAATGCTTTGTGTGGCCTTAGCTGTGGATTCACTGAAATGAAGGATGACATAGAATGGTAAGGTTGGAAGGGACCTCAAGGATCATCCAGTTCCAACCCCCTGCCATAGGCAGGGACACCTCCCACTAGTACAGGTTACTCAAGGCCTCATCCAATCTGGCCTTGAACACATCCAGGGAGGGAGCAGCCACAACCTCCCTGGGCAACCTGTTCCAGTGCCTCACCACCCTTACTGTAAAGAACTTCCTCCTAACATCCAGTCTAAATCTCCCCTCTGCCAGTTTAAGCCCATTGCCCCTTGTCCTGTCATTACAGGACCTTGTAAATAATCCTTCCCCAGCCTTCCTGTAGGCCCCCTTCAGATACTGGAAGACTACTATCAGGTCCCCTCGAAGCCTTCTCTTCTCCAGGCTGAAGAGCCCCAACTCCCTCAGCCTGTCCTCATAGGAGAGCTGCTCCAGCCCTCTGATCATCTTTGTGGCCCTCCTCTGGACCCGCTCCAACACTTCCATGTCCTTCCTGTGCTGAGGGTTCCAGAACTGCACACAGTACATCTGGTAGATGAAAAGCGTATGGGGTTGTGTTCACGGTTGTGGCTGCATCCCCTCAGCTAGTCAAGCAGCCAGGAGCCGCAAAAGCTGGAATGGCTTCACTAGGAGCTGACTAACAAATTTCAAACTCATCTTTCTAGACATCAACATCCTCCTCCTCCAGAAAACTCTTTTAAGGTGTGGAAAAGTTTGGCATAGTGATGGAACAGTTGGAGAGGGTCCAGAGGAGGCCACGAAGATGCTCAGAGCACTGCAGCAGCTCTCCTATGAGGACAGGTAGAGAGAGTTGGGGCACTTCAGTATGGAGAAGAGAAGGTTTCCAGGGGACCTTACAGTAGCCTTCCAGTACCTGAAGGGGGCCTACAGGAAGGTTGGGGAGGGACTATTTACAAGGTGTTGCAATGACAGGGCAAGGGGAAATGGGTTTAAGCTGGTAGAGGGAAGATTTAGACTGGAAGTCAGGAGGAATTTCTTTACAGTGAGGGTGGTGAGGCACTGGAACAGGTTGCCCAAGGAGGTTGTGGCTGCTCCCTCCCAGGAGGTGTTCAAGGGCAGGTTGGACGAGGCCTTGAGTGCCCTGTATTAGTGGGAGGTGTCCCTGCCTATGGCAGAGGGTTGGAACTAGATGATCCTTGAGGTCCCTTCCAACCTTACTGTTCTATGATTCTATAGCCATCTCAAGCTACCATAGTGACCTACAGGTATACTACATTCTGCTTGGTCTTAAAATACTTAGTGGTCCAGGTTAGGCTTTAGAGGAAAAAAAACCACCAAACCAACCCAAAAACTGTTCTTATAATTTTGAAATATATTATCAAAGTACACTCTCTGCAACATAAACCCACAGCTCTTTGTCCTCCGCACAGCAGACACACAGATCACACCACTCTCTCTGTGCAAAACACTCTTATATGTCTCATAGCTTCTATCTTCCCCACGTTAGCATTTCCATGCTGCTTCTGGACTATCCTTACATAGACCTAGTGGGTCAGTTGGTTGAGCTGGGCAGAGATCCAAAGGCTTACTACAACGTATGGGATGTATTTTCTGGTGACTGATTGCTTCCTCAATAAATTAGGCAAATGCCTCTCCACTGAAACCAATGACTTATTGAGGAGCCCTTAAAGCAGTAAATCTATTCCTCTGTCATTTTTCTGGACAGTAATGGTACTGTTGAAGTCACAGAAAAATATAGAGCTGCCCTTTGCATTGATGGCATTCTCCTTTAAAGCACAAGTTACAGTTGCTAAAGCAGCACTTTTGTGGACACAGTGAAAAATCATTATTCTCGGTGTCTTCTCGGTCATTATTACAGATGAGGACATAGAGGCAGGTTTGAAGGATGTAAGCATTCAAGAGTTCAGCATAGTGTGGAGGTCATACATGAATAATGATGCATTTCCTAAGGGTTTTTAAGTCTAAACCTTCTGGTTCCCAAAAGAGTGCTAGAGGACAGTTATTTATGCGTAGGTTCCTAAACTCTTATTTTTGTGTTGTCAAGCATGCTAGAACCTAAAAATATCCATGGAAATCTCAGCCTAACAGAAAACAAAGCACCATTCTGGGCAACAAAGAAATGTGAGAGGTAACCACCAGAGACAGCTAAAAAACCATCTTGTTACCACATCAAACAGGTGAAAAACTGCATTAAGCAATCTCTGGGTATGTGCTTCCCTCCTTATAACCTTCAAGTTACAGGTTTAAACAACTTAATTCAGTATTGTAAGAGAAGCATAACAGAAAGTATATCCCAAAGGTCCTATCTTCTCTAATAATTTTGCTTCCTCTTATCACCTGTAGTCTTCACCTATTAGTCTCCACCTACTTCATTTATTAGTTCCTCACCTCTGCAGCTGTGCTGGCTCAGGTTGCATAGAGATTTCTGGAGTCTGCTAGAGAGGTGTGGTTTGTCAGAAGTGCAGCATGCACACGTGAACATGAATAAAATTGAATTATAGATCACCATACTTCCTTCAAGGACCAATTTGTGAATCCTAACCAAGAGTAGCATTCTTTTGGGCCAGGTACTGCAACGATACAGCAGAAAATGCAGACCTCATAGCAAAGCTTTAAAAATCCACATAGAGACATAGTCTGGCATCATTACCTTCAGGAGACAATTATTTTACCTTGAAAATTGCACCAATTTGTCTTAATATTTAACAAAACAAAACATATAAAAAGATCTGCAAGCAAAGACAAAAAATTAAAACCTTACAAATCCCCCCCCCCAAAAAAAAAACTAAACCAAAAATCCAAAACAAATGGAAATATAATTGAAAAGTAGAACAACTTCCCATTATACTTATGATTAGAATATGAGCTGAGTGACTTTGAGTGCTGTTGGGCTCTCACGAGACATCAGTCTATTTGATTGACAGTGAAAATTATATCCCTTAATTCCCCTTTTCCTCAGAGAAGGAACACACAAGCAAGCAAGCAGTGGAAAATGAAAGCTGCTCCAGAGCACTGTGACGCCCGACGTGTCCAGTCAATCACAGATCAGCATGACCTGAAGGGATTCCATCTAGTATCTGTATTTCCATATCTGTATTTCCATACATGTTCAGCCCAAGCCTGCCAACAGGGATGGCTAATTACTACTGTGATACTAAATCTGTAGGTGCCTAGTGAGATCAAGGCACAGCTGAGGTCACCATTTTTTGCCACTGCTGAAGCAGTGAAGCAGGCAGAAGTCACTTACATCCTTCCATCCCTAGTGATTTGAGTTGGATTCAAACCAGAACAGGAATGGTGTAAGTAAGGCACCTCAGACTTTTAAGAAGCTTCATTTCTGAAAGCTTTGATTAATTAACCTAAAAGCTCTGGTGATTCCTCCTCTGTACCTCCAGTGAGGTCAAATAAGACAGGATTTATGGGCACTCCTCTTGTGTCTTTATGCTAGACACAATTCTCTTTCTCCTTGGTGATGGTTTTACCAAACAAAATGTTCTCAGTTGGCATCAAAATGATGCCTTGTTCATCTTCGCATTAAACACCACTGTGTGAAGGGCTTGCCTCAAGGTGGACACCTAGGAAGTCTACTGTCAGACCTCAGAATTAAGCAGGATTCCAACAAGTCCTTAAGCAGGCATGAAAATCAAAGGACAGAAAGCACACAAGAAAAAAAAAAAGCTATTAGTGATCTGAGAGACATGGACCTTCAGCTGACATTACTAGATGTGATTCTGCTTGGAAACAAGAACAAACCCATGATCCTTAGTCCATACACTCAACTTATTTTGCAGTGCCTGAGAATGGCTATCAGGTTGTTAGATGGTATAGGTGGGAAAACTGAGAGACAAAGAAACCAAACTAAAGCTAGAAATTGAAAACAGGAAGGACATAGATCTGATGGAGTGGGTCCAGAGGAGGGTAACAAAAATGATCAGGGGGTTGGAGTACCTCCGCTACAAAGACAGGCTGAGGGAGCTGGGGGTGTTCAGCCCGGAGAAGAGAAGTTTCCAGGGAGACCTAATAGCAGCCTTGAGTACCTGAAAGAGGCTTGCAAGAAGGGATGGAGAGCGACTGGTTACAAAAGCCTGCAGTGATAGGATAAGGGGCAATGGTTTCAAACTAAAGAGCAGATTTAGATCGGATGGCAGAAAAAGGTTCTTTACTATGAGGGTAGCGGAATACTGGAACAGGAAAGTGTTGAGGGAAGTGGTTGGGTCTCCATCCCTGGAGATATTCAAAGTGAGGCTCAACAGGATATTGGGAACCTGGTCTGGTTGAGGATGTCTCTGCTGACTGCATGGGAGGTTGGACTACCTGACCTTTGGAGGTCCCTTCCAGCCCAGACCATTCTATTATTTTTATCATAGGAGAAAGTCTGAAGATGATTCTGATTCTATACTTAAAAAAAGTGAGATGCAGAGACCAGACACTACCAAATTCAGATGAGGAAAATATTCTGCTGCTAGGGCTAAAAGTCATGTGAATTGGGTCAGCTGTCTTCCCTGCTTGTAATTTATAATATGTTATCACAGAATGGTAAGGTTGGAAGGGACCTCAAGGATCATCTAGTTCCAACCCTCTGTCATAGGCAGGGACACCTCCCACTAATACAGGGCACTCAAGGCCTCATCCAACCTGGCCTTGAACACCTCCTGGGAGGGAGCAGCCACAACCTCCTTGGGCAACCTGTGCCAGTGCCTCACCACCCTCACTGCTAAGAACTTCCTCCTAACATCCAGTCTAAATCTTCTCTCTGCCAGTTTAAACCCATTGCCCCTTGTCCTGTCATTGCAACACCTTGTAAATAGTCCCTCCCCAACCTTCCTGTAGGTCCCCGTCAGATGCTGGAAGTTTCACTGCAGCTTGATGCTCACTAAGGATCACATTATCTGATCCACCCTATCTAGAATGAACATTTTCAATCAGTTGCAGCTTCAACAATGTACCCCTCAATCCAACCAGCAAAACTGATCTTGTGACTCAAGATCTGTGAGGACAGAACTCACAGTACCAATGCCAAGGATTGCATAACAATCAATAGTTCTGCAGTGAAATTCCACAAAGCAGTAACTTCAGATATTTATAGCAATTACAACCAGCTCCCAGTTCCTGCCACATCCATAGATGAAATACTTCTATGTGCACTAAGAGGTGAAGTTAATCTCATCATTAATAATTCCTCTCATGTTTAGCTCAATATTGTTAATTACCTGGGACTTGCTGGGTATGAATACAAGAGCGTATGTAATTTGTCTTTTTTCCCCAGAATTTCCAGTGCAATTTACCATTAATTACTTGCTGCTTAATACAACAGCCTCCCCCAAAGAATAATTCCAGCATTATTATGGTGTCTTAGAACAGTTGCTACAGCTTTTTATTCTGCATAATATGTCAGCCCCAAGAAGGGTGGAAAAAGAACCCTACAGCCATGCCTACATTTTAAACGGTATGTTAATAGACAGCAAAAAGTTGGATAATTTAACAAGATAAAGGCTGCCCTTGAACTTCACTTATTAATGATAGATCCTATCTTAATTTTAATGATTTATGAGCATGCTTATATAGCATATTCTCTAGTGTGGGCCTTATCCAGTGCCTATTTGAGGCTTTGGATAGATTTCCTTTGGCTTTAATGTCCTTTTAATAAGCACTTTATGACCTTAGTGTTAAAAAGGAACATATTCTGGCCAGCAGATGCTTGGTATTGCACAGAATGTTTAGCAAATAGCTAGAGGGAGTATTCCAGCATTAATGTGGAGGAAGAAGTTGCTGTAGAACATAAATAGTGCTAAACTTTGAGGTCTTTATCCCTTATAAAAGGCTGAGATTTTTGTAAATGTTGGTTGCAGCTATTCCCTGATAAAACTGTGGTCTGTGTGGTCATGACCTGATTCAGTTTAAAAAGAACAGATGATCATGAAAAAGCAAAGTTTTGCAAAGATTAATGTAGTGAAATCACAGCTATTTCTAAATGAAAAGTAAACTTGGCCACACACCAAATGTAGCCCCTTGATGCTCCAGACAGGGGAGCTGATGGAAGATAATTCTGGCTCATCTTTGAGCCCAGCATGTGAATTTCTTTTCCATGGAAAGCAGCATGTCATACACATCATGTATGGAGAGATAATGCATCTTCAGGCCCTACCCCAATTTGAAATCAAAAGCGTTCTTTGGTCCAAATATACAACCATCTATTGGGAGCTCAGGATGTTGTCCTTGGAAAACTCACAGAATGTCTTTAATTCCGAGGTGTTTCATTCTCTTTAATGTGCAGCCCAAGCAAGGAGAAAAAGCCTTCCAGACACTAAGAGTGTGATTAGGAACATACACACACACACACACACACACACCCCCCACTGAAATTTGCCAGACTAGCTCAGACAGAATGGAAGCAAGAGGAAGCTATATTTACAGCATGGCAATGTTTACAAGCATATTTAGACAATATATTTACAAGTATTTACACTCATATACAAATGAGAAATACCACAGAAATCCAAATTCCCTCCCAGACAAAGAGAACTGTCCAGAAAGGGCTCGAAGCTAGCCTCTCTTCCTCTGCTTTCCCAGACAGGCAAACAAAAGCCACCAGCAACATTTACGTTGTTATGTGTTAGCAGAGAGAGAGTAGGGCAGAACAAAGAGGAAGCGAATAGAAGCAATGTCACAGGACAGAGTGGGACACATCGTTCACTTTTTGGCTTTTTATCCCTTTCAGTAAACCAATGAATGATACAGAGTTCATCATTATTTTCTTTTTACAACCAATGATCTATTTTCTCTCATTAAAATACTCCAATCAGCCTCAAACCAGCTGACAGGGGTTTTACATCCTCCCTAGAAGACACACACTGAACAGACACACAGGGAAAAGCCTCTTGTTTCTCTCTGAATCTGTTTTAAGCTCTAGTTTCAATGGTAGACAAATATTCTAAACAAAGGAAGAAAGGAGCTTTCCCTCATCATAAAAACAGCCCAGAGAAACTGCAGTCCTGCCAAAAAAACAGCCAAGAATTAACTGATGCACAGGATCTCACACCACCATATACAACAGGGTAATATTGCTTGCCCATTAGCTGTTCTCAGCTCTCAGACCTCTTTTTGCACTGACTCCTCTTTCCCCCCATGAAGCAATCACAGGCAGTAATTGTAAGCAGCAACTGAGACAAACGCAAGAGAGTAGCAAGAGAGAGAGGAGTGCTGCTGGGATTGTTTAAGCACTCAGACTGATATAGCTCTCAGGTTCCAACAAACTGCAAATGATCAAACTGACAACCTGACTCCACCTGGAGTACTGTGTGCAGTTCTGGAGCCCCCAGCACAGGAAGGACATGGAAGTGTTGGAGCAGGTCCAGAGGAGGCCACAAGGATGATCAGAGGGCTGCAGCAGCTCTGCTATGACTGCAGGTTGAGAGAGTTGGGGCTCTGCAGCCTGGAGTAGAGAAGGCTTCCAGGAGACCTTATAGTAGCCTTCCAGTAGCTGAAGGGGGCCTACAGGAAGGCTGGGGAAGGATTATTTACAAGGTCTTGCAATGACAGGACAAGGGGCAATGGGTTTAAACTGGTAGAGGGAAGATTTAGACGAGATAATAGGAGGAAGTTCTTTCCAGTGAGGGTGGTGAGGCACTGGCACAGGTTGCCCAGGTTGTGTCTGTTCCCTCCCTGGAGGTGTTCAAGGCCAGATTGGATGAGGCCTTGAGTAACCTGTCCTAGTGGGAGGTGTCCCTGCCTATGGCAGGGGGTTGGAACTAGATGATCCTTGAGGTCCCTTCTAACCTTACCATTCTATGATTGTATGACAACCACAATAGGACCTATCAGTCTGACCTGTGCTAAATGATGTCTCAGGAAGAACAGCATAAGAATGACTTTCAACTTGAATCATAAACCTGCTCATAACTCCCTTCAGTCCAAGCAGTAATTTTGAAAATTAAAAAACAAACAAAAACAAACAAACAAAAAACCCCAGTGCTGAATTAGTAACCAAGAGATTGTAAATAAACTATAAAGGCACCAGAATTTCACTCTCGCTCATCACACTACTCATCCACTGATGTTGCAACTAACTGAAACCCAGAATTTCCAACATTTGGTGTCATTCCCAGAGTTGATCAGAACGTTGAAGTTTTGAAGCATTCTGGAAAACAGAAGCTTCAAGCATCTAGGTAGTACCACAATGCCTTTGTAGAAGTGCTTGCAATGGGTTGGATTACACTGTGCTAACTAAATTGCATGCTATTAACTGTGAAGCTGAAGCACTGCTCCTGAGCCTCTCAGAAATGAAGCAAAGAAAAATTCTGTGCAATCAAGACTTGTCTGTGAAAAACAGGTACTTAGTGAGATCTGAATTGCCTCACAGAAAGTTTTTCCACTAGAAAAAAAAAACGCTTCAATGGTGCCCTGTTACAGAATAGTAGAATGGTCTGGGTTGGAAGGGACCTCCAAAAGTCATCTAGTCCAACCCCTCTGCAGTCAGCAGGAGCATCTTCAACTAGATCAGGTTGGCCAGAGCCCTGTCGAGCCTCACTTTGAATTCCTCCAGGGATAGGGCCTCAACCATCTCCCAGGAACCTGTTCCAGTGTTCCACCACCCCCATGGTAAAGAACCTGTTCCTACCATCCAGTCTAAATCTGTTCTTTAGTTTGAAACCATTGCCCCTCACCCTGTTACTGCAGGCCTTTGTATACAGTCTCTCTCTATCCTTTTTGCAGGCCCCTTTCAGGTACTAGAAGGCTGCGATTACATCTCCCTGGAGCCTTCTTTTCTCCAGGCTGAACATCCCAGCTCCCTCAGCCTGTCTTTGTAGCAGAGGTGTTCCAATCCCCTGATCATTTCTGTGGCCCTCCTCTGGATACACACCATCAGCTCTCTGTCCTTCCTATATTGTCCAGAGCTGGACACAGTACTCCAGGTGAGGTCTCAGAGGAGAGTAGAATGGCAGAATCACCTCTCTAGATCTGCTGGCAACACATCTTCTGATGCAATCCAGGATGTGGTTTGCCTTCTGGGCTGCAAGTGCACATTGTTTGCTCAAGTTCAGCTTCTCATCCATCAGTACTCCAAGTCCTTTACCACAGGGCTGCTTTCTATCGCATCATCCCCTAACCTGTATTGATAGTAAGGATTGTTCCAGCCCTAAAGCAGCAGCATTTCATAGAATGGTAAGGTTGGAAGGGACCTCAAGGATCATCTAGTTCCAACCCCCTGCCATAGGCAGGGTCACCTCCCACTAGTACAGGTCACGCAAGGTCTCATCCAGACTGCCCTTGAACATCTCCAGGAAGGGAGCAGTCACAGTCTAATTCCCTAATTTCCTAAATTGAAAGTGGTTCTGGTGGGAAAGGAATAGAGAAGCATACTTGATCCTGCAAAATCTACATAAGAAGAGTTGGTAATACCATTTTTTTCTGCTTTGATGTTGCCACTTAAAACATCTCAAAGAGTTTACTCAACTTCTGTACAAAAAAAAAAAAGTAAACAACAGAAATGAATGAGGCTCTGAAAATAAATGCACTATCGATCAAACATCTTGGAAGCATTGGAAATACAAGAGCATCAGACCCCAGGGGAAGAAGAAACTAAACACTCATACATTTAAAAACTTCTGTTGTGCTCAAGAAACACCTTTCTGTTACTCAAAGATGGTAATTTAGTTACTACACAGTAATTAAACACAGCCCATAGACCCTCAAAGATGGGATTCTCTCAGTTGTAGTGGTATTAAAAGAAACCAAACAGAAAAAAATTTCTTAAAACATCCAAGAAAACCCTACCACCTTATCCCATTTTAACAAAATGAGGTTGATATTTGTAAATGCTCCAGGTACAGACAACCTGGACCAAACCATTGTCTAGGAACCTTTCCATTGTGCTTTATGTCACGATTCATAGGAACTTTGAAGATATATCTCCACGATGCTGAAATCACCCTGTTTATGAGGCTCAAAAATTTCAGCTCAAGGGGAATTTCCCACAGTGTTGGCACTCTGAAACGCTACTGACATTCAGTTGATCTTATGATGTGAAGTTGATTGCTTCTGACTCCATCCATTAAAGGTCACTGGTTTGTAGTTCTTCTCTTGCTCGCTCTGCCTCACAAATGCAAGCACACACACTAATATTTTCTCGTGTTGTCTGCATATTTTCTGTGGTTTAGGGCAAAGCCAGACACCAGCTCAGTATATATCAGAGGATATGACACCATTCCTGAGAAGGATTATGCTGAAATGTTGCTATCACTCAGCACTTGTAGCATCTCCGGGTATTTGCTGTTCACTTATATTTTTCCTTGGGTCCCGCCAAGTCAGTCACTATACATCTCCTCTCTTCCAAACACACAAGTCATCTGCACTCTGTCAGGCACTTCTCAGAGTTACTTTTCCTATGTTAATGTCTTCTATGTGAGCTACCATAATTTTAGGAGCCATGCTCTCATCCCAAAACGCCATCATGACTGAACATTGAATGAATGTGACTTAAAAAGCGTAGCATGAACTTTGTAATTATTTATAACGGCCCATTTAGATTTATGGTAAAAACGAAAGGCTCCCATGCTGATTTCACAGAGCAGGGAAGGCAAAACTGTCAGAAACACATGAGGTTTAATGAGTCAGGCCCATCTTACATTTAGTTCTAAATCAAGGATCTATCTGTTCTCATAAGCAGTAAAGTTCTTGCTGGATATTGCTTCACTCTGAATACGTTCATTTACACTTTGAGCCTTTTGAGATCAGGCAAAGCAGGCAGATGTGCAGAGCACACAATTCTTGCTAATGCAAAGGAACCACAACTGAGGTGGAGCCCTGGATCTCTTGTTGAGTATTTTCCTTCTGGAGGATGAAATGGAGATTGCTTTTTTTTTTGTGCTGCAGGTGGATAATTTTTCACAAAGTCATGCAGGCAGGAAAAAATCATTGAAAAGGGATAATTACAAGCCATGGACAGATGATGGGGTTTGTTCTTCATCGATACCAGGTGCCAAATGTCCTTGTATTCAAGATCACTAGGCACATCACTACTTAATTGTGCTTAGACAGTGAAGAGCTTTCTCAGATTAACACAGGGGGAAAAAAAAATGTATTGTGGTTTTTAGAGCTAACATCTACAGTGGATGGTTATTAGCAGTGCATAAAGAATATATTAATCAGGCTTCCAGTACATAACTCTTCAATGAGGTCACAGCCTATGTGGAGTAGTCAGCCTTCCCCAAAGCCCCACTCAACAAGCAGCTTGAAAAATGTCTCTTCTGTGGACAGTTCTTCCTATAGAGTTTTTATTTCCTTTTTTTTTTTCCCTACCTCAGTGACCAAGAAGGAGGACAATACACAGACAGATAGTTGTGATTTGCAAGGAACACAAAGAACAGGAATATACTATGTTATTGTTTGTCCTCTGATAACATTTTGTTGTTGTGAAGACTTTTTCTTTTTCCCCTGTAGCTGTGCAGAAACATCATCTGCTGCTTTTTGAAAGACGCCCCACTAAAATATGTTTTATGCTTTGGTGCTTTCTCTGTAGGTTTTCCTATTCTGCTGAAATTTCTCAAAGCTGCCAAAAGCCTGAATGAGCTGAACTGAACTCTGATGTGATTGGTAGCACTCAGGTCACACAAGTTTGGTATCTCCTGGTTTTGGGTTTTTTTTTTCCGATTTCACTCACAGCATTTTGATTTTGTGTTTGTAGTCTCTTGCTGTCCATTGGCAGGGTTTCTTTTCCTTGTAACAGCTTGCAATTTACTGAGTAATGTCACCCAACATGGGGACAGGGAGTTGTGCTTTTCTCAGGTCTGTAGGCTCTGTATGTGTGGGGACAAAATTTAATTCCAAAAGCACTGAGAAGTTCAGTCAGTTGGACAAGTGCCAGTGTCCTGAGCATGCACAGGGCTGCCAGGTATGATTTTCCTCACCTGTGGGGCATATGTTCTTTTGGCAGTTGGAAGGCAGGCAGGATGCCCTAGGACATCTGAAATGAGACAATCTACTTGTTTAAGCAAGTGAGTCCCGTCTAAGTTAACTGTAATAACTGGTAACAGGAGAGAGGGATGCATAGGAAAGGAAACACCCTGGACACTCTTGCTTTCCAGCCACATAAAATCCAGACTTTGAACAAACAGCATTTATGTGCCATCCCTTCTAATTAGAGTATCCTAAGTTGCAAGATTCAGATTTAATTTAATCCTCTACTCTGCCTTAGTGAGACCCTCATCACCTAGAATATTGCATCTAGTTCCGGGCTCCTCAGTTCAAGAGGGACAGGAACCTACTCAAGTAAGTCCAACAGAGGGCTGCAAGGGTGATTAAGCGACTGGGGTACTGCCTTATGAGGAGAGGCTGAGGGACCTGGAGCTTCTTAGTCTGGAGAGAAGGCTGAGAGAGTGTCTAACAAATGTGTATAAACACATGAGGGCTGGGGGTCAAGAAAGAAGGGACAGCCTCTTCTCACTTGTGCCCCATGAGACAAGGGGCAATGGATGTGAACTGCAGCATAGGAAGTTGCACCTCAACATGAGGAAGAACTTCTTTACCATAAGGGTCACAGAGCACTGGCACAGAGTGCCACTCCCCAGAGAGGTTGTGGAGTCTCCTTCTCTGGAGACTTTCAAGACCTGTCTGGATGTGTTCCTGTGCAACCTGCCCTGTATTCTATGGTCCTGCTTTGGCAGTGAGGTTGGCCTTGATGATTTCTGGAGGTCACCTCCAACCCCTAATATCCTGTGATTAACTGAAATTAGAAGTTCTGAGAAGTTCTCTAGTAAAAGATTCCACAGTGTACCAGGTTAGGGTGGATCCCTCCCCTGGTAGAATAAACTCACCACAACACATATTATTTTATGTCTGAGGTAGGGCTCTAACCTAAATGGTCACACACAGTCTTTGGTTCCGATGTCTCCAGACTCCAACAAATTCCCCAGTAGTATTTTCCCAGTAGTAGTATTCCCTCCCTGGAGGTGTTCAAGGCCAGGTTGGAGGAGGCCTTGAGTAACCTGTACTAGTGGGAGGTGATTCACATGCAAATATTTCTTTGTGTGCCTTACAGCAGTTTGAAGTGCATCTTAGAGTCAGCTCTGGAAATCTGACTCTGTATAGTATCCTTTGGGTCATATAACTTTAATGTTTTCGAATGCTTTGTCATTTCTCTAATTGGCAGAATTGACTTCAGAAAGACATTTCCTACAAGGCCAATGCCTGTTTGATCCTCCTGAATCCTGAGGGATCTCCTTAGGGGTCAGAAAGTAGGAGGATGCTAATGGTCCATTTTGCAGACTCCTCCCATAAAACAAGCCCTCTTGGTTTTTGCCACTATATATTATTAAAATACAGTCTGTCTTTTCTAGTTTGATGGTACCCAATTCTTTCAGGGTGAAAAGAATGCATTTCTGTTAACTACCGAGTTCCTTATGCTGAAAAGTTAAAAGGGCACAAAAAGTGCTCCTTGCATTGTAGTTACTTGCTCCCAGTGTGTGTTTTGAATCCCATATATCAGTGTTTATTAATCTATCATAGAGTTCATTCAAGAAGAATTTGTGTTGCTAGTGGCGCATGACAATGTCTTAACATTGCTATGTGGCCCACTGTAGGAGACCCTGCTCTGGCAGGGAGGTTGGACTAGGTGATCTTTTGAGATCACTTCCAACCTCTAACATTCTGTGATTCTCTCTAGTGAAAAGCAAGCAAAGCCAGGTAAACTTCAAAAGCTTTGTTCCCTGTTTTGTGATAAATGTGGTATTTAATACCTGTTATAGTGGTATTTAATACCTGTTATTCTGCTAGCTGAATAGACCTCACACCACTTTGGATCATTCTCACAGGATTCAAAAAAAAACCCAATCATCTATTTTACAATTCATAGTAAAAGAGCAGTTTTGGGACTCAAAATACTCAAAATACTTCTGTTTAACCTGGAGACACTCAAGCTTGTCAAGAACTACTGCTCACCAAAAAAAAGTAAGCAAGTCCTGCTAATCTGCTACAAGAAAAAGTAAATCCTGCTTTGCTAGGGAAATAGGAAGATCTCTCTCCAATATCTACTTTTACAGCAGCTACTACAAAACATTTTTTGCATTGCTAAGGTTTCTGCTCCTACACTGTGCCTGAAGATCACGGTGATTAACCAAGCATGTAAATTCTGTTATCCTAACCTGCCTGTTCTTAAAGGAGCTGCCAGTTGGAGGTCATCCATCCCAGGGCAGAATGCTTGGCAATGTTATCTTAACATACATCTACATTTCAAGGGAGAAGTCACATTCATGAAAGGCTGAGTAAATAGGCTGGAGCTGAAGACAGCAACTACATTCTGAGATGCAAGAGAGAGTACTTACTGTCAGGCTACTCACTCTTTGAGCTCATTATATCTTTTCCATTATACCCAAGTCAAGCGAAATAGCCACACTACCTCATTATATTGCTAGAAGCTAAAACCACTTGCCAAAGTCACCTGGGAATTCCCCTTGTGCCCTTATGTCTGCTTGCATTGTCTTTCCTTCAGTCTTCAGGTCACATTGCTGTTTACCACTACTATTAATTTAGTTTTTCCCTTTGATGTACAGATCTTTTCCCTAGCAGAAAGTTTCTTTTGCTTTCTGACTTGGTATTTCCACCAATTCTCAACTTGACAGTGCTCCAACAATCGTATCAGTTGTTCAGTGTGTCAAGTTTTGTGTAGTTTCATCAGTCTAAATTTCCTTTCTGCCTCTCCAGAGACTTCTGATTAAACAAAGTCCCCTGGAGACGGCTCGCATTACTGATTAACGTGAACAGGGTTCTCCCTTTGCTAGCACTTTGTCATTTCATGGATTTTGCTGTTCATTAGGACTGTGGTTGGAAATTTTCAAAGTTGTGTTCCTTTTGATGTAGCAAGGGCAGACAAAGCCAGTGGCTGAAGTAGAAGCCTGTGAAAGTTGATTATGTGACTAACAGAGGGTAGTTGTATTTAGGGAGAAAGTCACCGGCCAACGCAGAGACAGAACTCTGCTCTCCGGTCCTCAATAGAGTGGTTACAGATGAAGAAGAAAATATTACCTGAAAACCAGATTTGAGCAATATGGAAGGAGTTAGACTCCTTTTCAAATATGTTTTTCCAACTAATACTCTTGCATGGCTTAAAATTATCCTGACAGGAAAACAATCGAGGCAGCTTTTAAACTAATGATACAATCCCATGGATAATTTCCCCTAAATAGCTCAAAGATGTGACCGGATGAATCATATATCATCCCAGGAAGCAATTTTCCCCAACGAGTTCTACCTGCTGGATATCACAATGCATTACAGATTGAGTAAAAGCCTTCATCTGAAATCAGACTGAAACTAGCTTTGGAGCAAAACTGAAACCCTGAGAGGAGAGAACTATGAATATATGTAACACTTCCCCCCATGATTCACAGATTCCACCTGTCCTTCCCCACACCAGGCAGCTCACTTTGTGAGGTACTCTCCACACCGCAACTTTCAGTCTCCCTTCACAGGAGTTATTGACCTTACTATGAGATTTACTGCTCCTTGACATACTGCCCAGTATCTCACAGATGCCTCAACAGCATTAGTGTTTTGGTCAGCTTCTCAGGCTGCCGTAATTCCGTAACAATAAAAAATTGCCAGAGCATACTGACCAAACACTGGTTTTTTGAGAACTAAACCAGAAAACACATGATCTGTTTGGAGGCAAATATCACAATATCACCAGGGTTGGAAGAGACCTCAAAGATCATCAAGTCCAACCCGATATCACATATCTCAAGACTAGACCATGGCACCAAGTGCCACATCCAAATGCTCCTTGAACACCTCCGGGGACAGTGACTCCACCACCTCCCTGGGCAGCCCATTCCAGTAGCCA
This sequence comes from Eubucco bourcierii, assembly GCA_013396675.1. Taxonomy (NCBI): domain Eukaryota; kingdom Metazoa; phylum Chordata; class Aves; order Piciformes; family Ramphastidae; genus Eubucco; species Eubucco bourcierii. The sequence goes on from VWZE01012619.1 coordinate 113,658, forward strand.
ATGACTCTCTCAGTCAAGAACTTTCTCCTCACCTCCAGCCTAAACTTCCCCTGGCACAGCTTGAGACTGTGTCCTCTTGTTCTGGTGCTGGTTGCCTGAGAGAAGAAAGCAACCTCCCCCTGGCTACAATCACCCTTCTGGTAGTTGTAGACAGCAAGAAGGTC
>VWZE01012619.1:115082-130996 GCA_013396675.1 Eubucco bourcierii
GCCAAAATGTGTTTAACTGTACATGTCCCTGTTCTCTCTATTCTTTGAAAAATTCCTAGAGGGTTTAGTAGTAAAGTGTCATTTTATTTTCCTCATACAGAACTTGACTGTTTCCAGATTACAAAATATTTCTAAAGCTGTTGTCATTAAAATATGACTCGTTTTTTTCTGTCCAGTTTCCAATCCATTACATATTGGTAAAAGCTTCTAGATTGCCCTTGCTGGAGTCTAGTAGCTAACAAAAACAGTAATAAGAATTATTTCAAGGTCTGAGTCCAAAACACAGCTTTGCCAATAAGTTTGAATTTGCTTTAGGCTGAATTATCCCCTCTTTAGAAGGCACATAGACTCTATCTCTTGCCCATTCAACCCTTTATCACTCCCAGGTGAAAACATATTTCTTTGTCAGCTGTTAGATTGAAATTCAGTCTCACTTTCCAACTGATACACTCCTTATGCCTAGTTGTTCCAATCTTAGCTGGCTCAAGTGAAAGGACAACCTCCTGGATAATGACTTCATATACTGCAGAACACCAAATCCTTCTTTATATACCTCATAGATGTTATGTCTTCTATTTCAGCAGTGTGGCCAAACCAAGCAGCAGAGACCTGATTAAACCCTGCTATAGCTGCCAGCTCTCAGAATGGTCTTAGGGCTCTTGTGCTACTTTTACACTGACCAACATACTCTGGCTAAATGGATGGACCAGTTGTGTCTAGAACAGAAGAGTCACCTCTGTGATGAGCATTCGTCTATGCAACATCAGCTTCACTGGCATTTACTGGGATTGTTTAGCCTGGAGAAGAGGAGGCTCAGGGAGGACCTTACTGCTGTCTACAACTACCTGAAGGGTGGCTGCAGCCAGGGGGAGGTTACCTTCTTCTCTCAGGCAAGCAGCACCAGAACAAGAGGACATAGTCCCAACCTGTGCCAGGGGAAGTTTAGGCTGGAGGTGAGGAGAAAGTTCTTGACTGAGAGAGTCATTGGCTACTGGAATGGGCTGCCCAGGGAGATGGTGGAGTCACCGTCCCTGGAGGTGTTCAAGGCGGGTTTGGACATGGCACTTGGTGCCATGGTCTAGTCTTGAGGTCTGTGGTAATGGGTTGGACTTGATGATCTTTGAGGTCTCTTCCAACCCTGGTGATATTGTGATACTCCTATTCTAGCATCCACAGAAAAGTCTCTTGCAGCTTTGCTTCACAGGGGAAGTGCTGCAGGTCATCTGGATGGAAAACCCTCCAAGCTGTAGTTGCAGTGTAGCAGTCATTGCCTGGTGGCACTGACCAGTTCTGTTTTCAATGTGGTACTGAGCTGTCTGCAAGTAGTAAAGTTTTTGTATAGTAATCTGCAGCTGAAGATGAAAGGTTGTCCATAAACCAACACCACCAACTCCAGAGCTACACTTGTTCTCCTTGAAGCAGTTCTGTTTCAGCAGGACATGCAGTGAAACAGAGCTGAAGCTTTAGGAAGAGGCTTATTTAAAAAAACAAATAAGCAGGACACTGGGTTTCTACAGGCTGAAAAATGAGCAAAAGCTAAGGAAGGCAAGGACAAAAGATAAATATATTGACTCATTTTTCTGGCAGAGAGAAAGATCAGAGGGCTGGGACAGCTGAGCCCAAGGTTCTGTAAATGCACCTCTCACACCACACGTTTCAATGGCCATGACAAAAAAGAGCCACAAGCAAGTCTGCATCTTTGCCAGCCTGCAAGCTTCATTCCTGACTATTCTGTTTGAGTCACCAATAAGCAGTAATTTATATTTTGAGGACTTGCCTCAGCGAACAGAACCATAAAAACAATTCCCAGCCATTTGTTTGTGGTGTTGTTTGCTTGGGTTTTTATTTTCTGAGGTTAGCATTTATTTTAGATGACACTTTTTTTCCCCCCTTGGCCGAGAAGGGATATTTTCTCCGTGCCTTTTATCAAACTGACAGGTGATATTGCTTTAAATTGGGCACTGCAGCATCAACAGAGGCTTTTTCATTTCAGACCTGAAGCCTCAGCCGGGTGGATGAGAACTCATTTCGCCCTTTATTTGCTAAATGCAGATTGGGGTTTCAGGAGCAGGAAGAGTAGGAGAAGGGGAAAGGGATGCCCTGGGTGATAATGGGAATAAACGAGGGAGGACAGCAATAGAACAGCACAGCATGAAGCAGGCGGGAATTTATGGTGGAGTGATTAGATGACATCCATCTTCTTGTCTATAAACCATTCCCACAAGCATAGCTTTCAAATTCACTTTGTCCCCTGTCATGACTCCTTCCCCATTAACAGGAGTAAAAGGTGATAGGGGGTTGAGAGAATGTTCTTGGTGGATATGTGTGTGCTGCGGATGTAGCCATGGGAGATACAGATCAAAGCTGAAATACAGTTTCAGACAAACCCTAGATTTCTGTTTCTCTTGAGTACAACGAGACTCAGCCTAGGGCCAAGAAGAAGAAGTTCCATGAAGAAAGGAGGGAGACTGCTTGGCTGCTGTGATGGTCTACCTAGTTAGCCATAGAATCATACAATGGTTAAGGTTGGAAGGGACCTCAAGGATCATCCAGTTCCAAATACCTGCCATAGGCAGGGACACCTCCCACTACTACTGGTCACTCAAGGCCTCGTCCAACCTGGCCCTGAGCACCTCCAGGGAGGGAGCAACCACAACCTCCCTGGGCAACCTGTTCCAGTGCCTCACCACCCTCACTGGAAAGAACTTCCTCCTAACATCCAGTCTAAAACTTCCCTCTGCCAGTTTAAACCCATTGCCCCTTGTCCTGTCATTAAAAGACACTGTAAATAGTCCCTCCCCAGCCTTTCTGTAGGCCCCCTTCAGATACTGGAAGGCTACTCTAAATTCTCCTGGAAACCTTCTCTTCTCCAGGCTGCAGAGCCCTAACTCTCTCAGCCTGTCCTCATAGCAGAGCTGCTGCAGCCCTCTGATCATCTTTGTGGCTCTCCTCTGGACCCTCTCCAACACTTCCTCTCCTTCCCGTGCTGAGGGCTCCAGAACTGCACACAGGTCTCCAGGTGGGGTCTGATGAGAGTAGAGAAAAGGGGCAAAATCCCCTCCCTTGCTCTGCTGGCCACACTGCTCTTGATGCAGCCCAGGACTCGGTTGGTGTATGGGCTGCATATGCACACTGCAGGCTCATATTGAGCTTTCCATCAACCCAGAATACCCAGTCCTCAATATCTGCAAGATCCTAAGAGCATAGTACATGGACAAGATAAAAATCAATTGCTGATGCTATACTGGAGACGTTTCTGAACAGTTTCAATACTTAGATGCATTTTTTTTTTTTTTGAGCTGGAAATACCTAACAATCCATTTGCAAAATAGCCTCTCAAAGAACATTTTATGTGTCTCAGAAGCGTATGAACAGTTATCAACCCTGAAATCTTAAAACACATTTTTATGGGACTTCCTTTTCCACACATTCCTCATGATCATTTATAAATGGTTGGCAACTTCAAGTGAAACCATGGAACTACACAACCTTTGGTATCCTGTGTGTATTTCAACCAATTACTGATGTAGACTCACTTTCATAACATTTAAGCATCATACTGAGAATACATATGTGAGCAGATTACTGACACTGAACAAGCAGGGAATTCTGCTGCCTCTGCACAGGACCTCCTGCTGCTAGAGCACCAATTAGCCAGAAGGAGGTAGGACATTTCACTGTCATGAGGAAAGGAGCAGGATCCAACAAGCTCATCAGCTGTTGCTGAAAATTAAGGGAAGGGAGAATGGAAGGAGACCTGCCCTTTTTTTGTGTCCTAGAGCTGTTATAGTAGCATCTGTGACAACACACTGCTGGAAACTAGAGACTGAAGATCCAAATTCACACCCAAACCATCGTTGTGCTTTCTCCTCCTAGGACCCCTCTTCTGGTTTTGACTGAATAAAACTCACCTGTGTGTGATTTCAGGAGGCTGGTTGTTTTCCCTTTGTCTGCCTGCACTTTCTTGCCATTATTTATGGTGACTGGTACCTATCTCAAGGACTTCATGATTCACATTTCTAAAAAAAGCAGCCAGGAGTCACTTAAGTGAGAAACTGTCTAAATGCAGCTATGGCTGGATTCTGTGCTTTATTCACAGAGCTGCAGCTCACAGATGCCTGCAGTGAAAAGTCTATCTTCCCTTCCCTTTCACTGTCCCTACCCATAACCATCCTGAGTACCAAATGGAGCCACAAACCAACCCATCAAACAGCCATTGTGCCTCATTCTTTTCATAACAAGTTCCCCTAAATGATTTTAAACCAAAAAGTGAGCTTTTACTAGAGCAATTAATTTTGTAAAGAGGCAACTCAAAGTGAACTGATGAGACAGGAGTGCTAGAAACTTCTACAACCTGAAGGGTTTCACACGTTGGAAGGCAGGTCAAAGTCAATTGCTGGTGTGGCTGTTGTCAGGTCAGTGACTCTCTGGGGCACAAAAGCAACTCACAGCAATCCTGCCTACTCCTTGGGAGTTGTTTCTTTCTGTAACCACAAGTATTAGCCTGTGTGTCCATGTCCGCTTCTCCCCACTGCTAAGCAGAGTCATTGGTTCTGCAGTTGATTTAGGAGGTCTCTTCTTCCTGCCGTACCATGGAGTCTGTGAGCACCTTTCAACTGCTCCTGAGGGATTAATGTTTCCTTCCCCTAGGATGCCTCAACTCGACCCAGTCATTCTGTTATTTTAAAAGATTGTCAAAATATATAGCAAAAGAAATGAACAGTGGAAAACAATAAATAAAACTACATAAACCAAAAGGATTTTGTCAGTGACCTTACACAGACCAGCCAGGTGAAAGAAACAATGTGGAGGTTAGACCTTTAGTAGATGCCATTTGTGCTGTTACACTCCCACATAACTCTTGTGCTCTCACTCAGAGCTGTTTAGCAGGGAAACATTCCCCTCAATTCAGGGCACTCCCACTTGGAATCTCCACCTGGGAGAAACCTAAGTGATAGTGTCTGTGGCACAACACAAAATAAGGATATAAAGTCTCAGCACTGACATGCTGTTGCTGTACCTTTCCAAGTGGTGGAAGTACTCAACCAAATGATGAAATTTGCTGTCACAGGATGTTACAGGTTGGAAGGAACCTCCAGAGATCTTAGAATACAGCCCCTTGTCAGAGTAGGACTATAAAAATCTAGCTCAGGTCACACAGGAACATGTCCAGATGGGTCTTGAAAGCCTCCAGAGAAAGACTCCATAACCTCTCTGGGGATCCTGCGCCTGTGTTCTGTGACCCTTACAGTAAAGTTCTTCCTCATGTTGAGGTGGACCTTCCTGTGCTGTAGAACAAGAGGACACAGTCTCAAACTGCACCAGGGCAGGTTTAAGGTGGACATTAGGAATAAATTCTTCATGGAAAGAGTGATTGTCCATTGGAATGGGCTGCCCAGGGAAGGTGAAGTCACCATCCCTGGAGATGTTGAAGAGGAGACTTGGTGAGGCACCTAGTGTCATGGTTTAGTTAATTAGGAGGCATTAGGTTGAACTCAATGATCCTAGGGGTCTTTTCCAACCTGATTAATTCTGTGATTCTGTACTTTATATCCATTGTCCCATGTCCTATCACAGGGCACAACTGAGAAGAGTTTGTCCCCTTTCTTGACTCCCAGCCCTCAAATACTTCTAAACATCGGTTGGATCCCTTCTAAGTCTTCTCCTCACCAGACCAAAAAGCTCCAGGTCCCTCAGACTGTCCTCATAGGGCAGTGTTCCAGTCCCTTAATCACCTTAATAGCTCTCCCAAGTAGATCCCTGTCCCTCCTGAACTGGAGAGCCTAAAACTGAATGCAATATTCCAGGTGAGCTCTCACCTGTCATGATCTGCTGCTGGGCTTTTGCTGCTTTCTGATTGGGAAGCACAAGGAATATACAAAAGGAGCTTGCCACCTCTTTTCTTAGTTGGAAGGTATATCCACAAGGCCCTCAGTCCCCATTTCAAAAGAAATACAAAGCTTTTCAGGGTTTTGTTTCAAGGTAAGAAAACAATTTCACCTAAAAAGATCATTATTACATTTAGCTTTTAGTCTGAAGGTGAATCAAAACAGGCATTAGGAATTAACAGTGAATAATTGAGAAGGCAGGCTAAGACAGTTTCCTAAACTTGTCTGAATTTAGAGAAGATCATGGGAACAAGGAAAGTTCTATGACTCTGAAAGGTCTGAGATGCTGTCAGGTTTTATGCTACATCAACATCTAGAAAGATTTAGGCATATATAGTATGAGGAATGCTAAAAGAACCCAGGTAGATGAGACGCCTTGTGTTATAGTAGTGATTATAAATAATTGAAATATCATGACAGGCAGAGAGACAAAGTCACTTTACAAAACCACAAAATAAACTAAAAATCATCCTAGAAGACAAAAAACCCAAACCTGAATGACACAGAAACCCAGCAATGCAAGAGATACAAACAGAATACACAACACTATGCCATCAAATATTTAAAATGGCAAAACAAAAATAGTTCACCTAATTCACAACTCAGAATTAATCTGTTATGTACAACAGAGGCACAGAGATCATATACATGTGCAAGAGACCTGCAAGGCTCTCTCCCCACGTCAGTCTGACTCCAGCAGAGAATTCTCATCCATCTCCTGGTCAGATATTTTCCTTTGTCCAAATCTGAGAAAAGCTGCAGACAGATGCAAGAAGGTGGAGCAAGCAGGGGAAAAGCAAATGTGATTTCTACCCAGCATTCAAGATATGCTGTATATTGAATTTGGCCTACCTCTACCACTCCAAACTTCTATTTAAATTCTACCTTGATCACCTAGCAGCAATAATTGAACTGGTGGTTATCTTCCTGAGTTGTCTTAGCCAAAGTCTCTTGAGTTTAAAAAGAGCTCTTATGAGTGACTAATGCTTCTGCACAGCAAGGAGGAGACAAAAACAGGGACGCAGGCTAGCATACGTGGTCCACCAAGGAACTAGGTAAGGCACTGAGGTGGGTCAGAAACTTACACACACCCTTCCACTATTGAAAATTACCAGGCTAGCTCAGATGGTTTGGAAGGAAGATGAAGCTATATTTACAACACGGCAAATGTTACAAGCATATACACTCAATACTTTTACAAATATTTACAATTATATACAAATAAGAAACAGTACAACAATCCAAACTCCCTTCCAGACAATGCAACTGCCTAGAAGGGCTCAAAGTTCTCCCTCTATCTCAAGTAAACAAAAACCAGTAAAGCTTGTGTGTTAGTTGTTACCTGAGATTAGAGTAAAGATATTAGAGCAGATCAAAGTTAAGAGGAAGTGATTAGATCCAGTGACACAGCCCCAAGTGAGAGTGATTGTTTATATTTTGATTTTTTATCCCTCTCAGCACAGCAGTGATTGGTATAGACCTCATCATCATTTTCTTTTCACAACCAATGATCTAATTTCTCTCATTAAATTATTCCAATTAGCCTCAAACCAGTACAAACACATAAGAAATAGTACTACTTCCTAAGCTGCTAGTGCCCTGGGGAGAACAAGCCATTGGGGACAATGGGAGATTCTTTGCAAGAGTCTTTAGGAGAAATATATTCTCAATATATGCTTCTGTAATAGCTAAAGAGTGGGTTTAAAGAAAAAAGAAAAAAAAGAAAAAGGTCACTTGAGTACTCAAAGCAAGAGGACATCAACAAACCAGACTGGTTCTTCCTCTATTTTTCTTTGCTGAGCTCTCATCTCCCACTTTCAGTCAGCACCACACCAACTACCATTGCTCCCCATCACAACCATGCACTGTCTGTCCTGGTTATTAGTAAAACCTGTTCAGATGAAGGCTGGGCTGCATCAAGAGCAGCGTGGCCAGCAGCGCAAGGGAGGGGATTCTCCCCCATTACTCTGCTCTCCTCAGACCCCACTTGGAGTACTGTGTGTAGTTCTGGAGCCCCCAGCACAGGAAGGACATGGAACTGTTGGAGCCAGTCCAGAGGAGGACCATGAAGATGCTCAGAGGGCTGGAGCAGCTCTGCTATGAGGACAGGCTGAGAGAGTTAGGGCTCTGTAGCCTGGAGAAGAGAAGGATTCAAGGAGATCTTATAGTAGCCTTCCAGTATCTGAAGGGGGCCTACAGGAAGGCTGGGGAAGGACTATTGACAAGATCTTGCAATGACAGGACAAGGGGCAATGGGTTTAAACTGGCAGAGGGGAGATTTAGACTGGATGTTAGGAGGAAGTTCTTCCCAGTGAGGGTGGTGAGGCACTGGCACAGGTTGCCCAGGGAGGTTGTGGCTGCTCCCCTCCTGGAGGTGTTCAAGGCCAATTTGGATGAGGCCTTGAGTGAGCTGTACTAGTGGGAGGTGTTCCTGCCTATGGCAGGGGGTTGGAACTAGGTGGTCCTCGAGGTCCCTTCTAACATTACATTCTATGCTTCTATAAGGCTGAGTTTCTCCTGTATTGGGAAAGAACCAGCAAACTGTGCCAGAGAGAAAATGACTCACTGCTATCAAATTCATGAACACCCACGTCCTGCCTCCTCTTGACATCCTTAGGACCCCTCACAAAATGGCAAGGAAAAAAATAATTCTCCAGATAACAATGTTTCCAATTGAGAGTGCGTGGGATTTGGCAAGACTAAGTTTTAAGACAGTGTTTCCCATCAGAGATTTACATATGCATTGCTGTAGCAAACCAGATAATTTTCCATTCAGTGAACACACGCTCTTTTATAGGGACTGAACTTTTAAACTATAAGTTTCTACAGGAGCAGAGAAAAGCAGAGTCAGGAAGGCACCAATTAACAAGCACAAACCCATTACTGATGCTAGTCCTCAGGAGAAATACAATAGGATATACCTAAATTGGTGCCATTTCTTCAATGAGGATGAAGCAATACTGCTTGACACCAGCTGAAGATCTGATCCTGTTAATCTTCATTGACTCAGACACATATTTCCCAAAGCACTTCACTAACTGAAGAAATGAAATGCAGCTAAGATTGGAGGATGAGGATGCAGCTCTTGAGGAAAAGGAGGACGAAGGGAAAGGCTGAATTTCTGTTCATCTCTGAAATGGCAGTACAGACACAGGGGATGAAAATGAGCTGATGCTCACTGCTATCTGCACCAAAAAACCTCTCAAAATCAGTGGTCTGATTTTGATACAAAGATACAGAGCACCCCTGGCCTTCCCCAAACAGGGCAGCTCTTAGCCTCACTCCTTCCTCTCTAGGAAGTTCTCTAACACTTTAACATCCCTAGGAGACACCTAGGCCATCCCATAAAGCCCTGGTTCACTGAGTTAATCCCATGCAATCAAAGCAGAAATCACCTGGATTTTGGGGAGACACAGCAAAACTGTGTTAGGTTTCTGTTTGGTAGCTTGAGTAGATATTTGGGAAGCCCCTGAAGTATACAGAAATATGTAGAACAGTTGCCTCCAGCTTCAGATGAACTGTTAGGGGAAGACAGACATAAGACAGATAAAAGTCACCTTTGGACCCAGGCCACGTGAGCTGTCACCTGTGTAACCCATTTTAGTTGCCAACTTGCACAGTTACAGAGAAAGAGGACCCCGAATCTTTCCCCAGACACATCAATAAGCTATCTCTGTCAATGGGAAGCACTTGCAATACAAGGACAAAGCTCTCATCTTAAAAAGACTTTCTAAATCATGAAAAAAAATGCTACATTTTCTAGGTAACCATCATGCAAAAATTTGGCTGGATAAAGTAAAAAAAGTGCTTTACAAACAGAAATTCATTTCTAGCCTCCATGTAATTTGCGATGAAGAGGAGACCAAACACACAGGAGGTACAAGAGAGAAGAAAAAAAAAAAAAAAAAGGCAAATAAGCTTGCTCAGGATCATACAGAAGCACCAGAACCAATGTGCTCTTCCAGTATTTAGGAGACCACTAGGCACAAAGTCTCCCTATTATTTAACAACCATAGCTTAGAGGGGATGATAATACCAAGGATCCTGTTTCCAGGTGCTTCAGCAAGACAGTCACAGACTTTTAGTGCTTTATTTGGAAATTACATATACTAAATGGAACTATTTTAGTATACTCACATAGAACATCTCAGCCACATTTGGAGGACCCTAGGACACAGAAGTGCAAAGGAAAACTGAAGGCAGGTGGTTCTGTTGGGTGCTACTGACTGCCTTTTCTCCTTACACAAATGCATGAGTGGATTGTGTGAGTGTTCAGTTTTACTAAAAGGAATGTCTCAAAGCCAGGTCATCCAAGGGAACAAAGCTTTTTCTAATTTCTACATCCATCTGTAAGCAAATAGCCCCAGTTTAATAAATCTGTTTTATTGAGATGGGATTTCTTTTTTTTTTTTTCCCCTGCCCAGTCTTGTTTGTGCACCAGGGAGCAACAGCAGTTAAATCTCCTGTTCCATGGAAAGGAAATATGTTCACAGTTTCAGTTAACAATCTAAGACAATGTTTTCTGTTGTTGTGAAGAGCAGACCAGTTTGCAGTGTAACCAAAGCAAAAAAACCCACTGGCTGTGCTTCCTGATATTGATTTCCCCCCACCTCTCTCTCACACACACCCCCTTTTTGAAAACAATAAGCACATCCCAGTCTTTGCTATAATCTCTCAATGTAGTTATGTCAGCCTACAGACTAATAGGACCCTAATGATGATAACTTTGAATCTTAGGAAAAATTAACCTGAGGATTTGATATGAGAATGAAACTGGGGAAGTGTCCGGAGAACAGGTTTTATGAGGAGCAGCTGAGGGAATTGGGGTTATTTCAGATCGAGAAACAAGCACTGCTAAGTTCTGTCCTGAGAATCCAACTAACTACCTGAAAGGAGCTTGTGGCAAAGTGGAGATCAGTCTCTTCTCAATAACAAATGACAGGGTAAAAGGAAATGGCCTCAAGTTGCACCAGAGGAGGTTTAGACTGGATATTAGAAGAAACTTCTTCACTGAAAGAGTTATCAAGCACAGGAATAGACTCCCCTTGGAGGTGTTTAAAAGACACATAAATGTGATCCTAAGGCACATGCTTTAGCACCAAACTTAGCAGTTAGGCAATGACTGACTGGACCATCTTAAAGGTCTTTCACAAACAAAACAATGCTATGATTCTATACAACCCAGATGTGACGGTTTGGGAGTTCTTTTACACCTTGTAAAAAGACCCAGACTAGAACTCAGCCAGCTGGAAGTTAAGGACTGAAGCTCTATTTACAGCTCAGCACAATGTACAAGCAGAGATATACACTATAGACAGGAATAGTTACAGAAATAGACAAGTAAAAGGTAATACAGCAACACAACTCCCCTCCCAGAAATCAGAGACCCCAGGAGGGGCTCCCAACCACCCTTCCACTTTCTCCCCACCCCTATACCTTACCCCAAGGTTTGCCTTACGAGCAAGGTGAGCTTGGAGAATTAGCCAGGAGGGTTAGAAGAAAAGAGATTAGTGAGATTACTCAGCAGAGAGGAGAAAGAGCCAGAAGCTGCTAGACTGAGACACTGTACTCCTACAGACTTATCTATGTTTCTTCTCTTAAACATTTCAGCAAGCCTATGAGTGAAGTAGACATCACCATGTTTTCCTTTGACAGCCTATAGTGTAATTTTCTCTATTAAAATATCCTAATTAGCCTCAAACCAGCACACCAGAACAAAAGACAACGCCAGGATATGTTATTGTTCATCTCCCTCCTTCCTTTGCTTGGTTCTAAGCTGAATTTCAAGGACCACCTCTTTGCTTGGCTATGGGGAGAAATGAAAGGGCAAGGGAACACTTTTAAGACACAGCTCCCAGAAAGTCATTTGTTGAAGGACTCTTTAGGACATCGGACAGTGATAGTACTAGAGGGGGTGGAGCAAAACTAGAAGTGAGTAGATTTGGATTGGATGTTAGGAAGAAGTTCTTCACCCTGAGGGTGGTCAGACACTGGAATAGGTTGCCCAGGCAGGTGGTAGAATCCCCATTCCTGATTGTCTTTAAGGCCTTGCTGGATGAGGCTTTAAGCAACCTGATCTGGTGGATTGTCCCTCCCAAAGCAAGTAGGGTGGAACTAGATAATCTTTTAAGTCCCTTCCAACCCTGACAATTCTGTAATTCACTGTAAAACATTATGAAAATTTGCTCTGCTAGCTGAGAACATTGTTCTTTGACCCATCTTTGATAGCTAGGCTTTTCCAGATACCTTGCTGATTAAGAAGGTTCAGACCTATCCTGCATGTTGCTGGAAGATGACTAGAAGCAAACAGAAACTCTGGTTTTTGAAACATGCAGACAGGTAGCACAGCCTGGCAAAACAGAACTCATCTTACACTCCCTAAAAACGAAAACAGCTTCATGCATACAGGCTCAACAAAATAATTTCTCCCTCAGCAAGAGATATGTTCCTAATCACACAAGAAATCTCATGTAACCTTGTAGAAACTATCACTTGGAACCCAGAGATAAGTAGTTACCAAACTGTTATTTCATTTCTTATATTACTTCCTTGCTATGGAAGATTAACATTTTATAGCCACTTCAAGTAGTATTTAGAGTATACATCAGTGCATCTTTTGCTGGACTCAGGTACCTGCCATTTGCATCTATGCTTAAAAGAATAATGAATGATTCAGATTACTTACCAGTCAGGGCCTTCTGGATTTTCCCTCCATAGGTAATTTTATGGCATAAGGACCATATTGCAAAGTCTAAGACTGATGCTTTGCCTTCTTTTTTTTTCTTTTTAACTCTTAAAAAAAAGGCAGAAGCATATCTGATAGATTCAGCAAAAAAACAAGCTCCAAAACACTGCTAGAAACAACTGAAGAAAGTCAAGGAGAAAATAAGTAGACTTTCAAAGCGGGTATCAGCTGAAGAAACTTTTTCCTCGTTAATCATTTATCAAGGGTTAGGGCTGGGCCAGGCACAAAATGACCAACAGATGTTCTCTATTAACCCTTCTCAAAGGGAAGAGAAAGGGAATAATGTCCAGAGACTGATAAATTGTAGAAGAAAATGAAAACAGCTGAAAATAATTATGGAAATAATAGCACTAAAATGAACTATACACAAACTTGCTATCAAACTCAACCAAATTGATGTCAAGTACGTCACTGCCACCACTGATGCTGCGGGCAGGCACTGGTGAGTCCCAGACATGACTCAGTAGCAGACAGGAGCTGGGTTCTGGAACTAGTTTCAGGAAACAAAGTCCTTCCTAAATGCCAGCCACTGAATAAGAAGAGCTTGACCCTCAGCTTTTTGCTGGCTATGATGTATGTGGAATGGAATATCTCGCTGGTCACTTTAGGGTCATCTGTCCTGCCCACTCCTTCCCACAGGTGTGGCCTTTTTCTTCCTGCAACCCCAATGTAGCACACAAGATTTAACAGCAATCTCAGTCCTCAGAGGTCCAAACTTAAGCAAAAGCTTTTCTGACTGGCAGAATATAAGAAATGAAATGATTTATTGAGTCCCAAATTTAAAATGGTAATGTTTCTGAAGGGCGCCACAGTTTTGTCATATTGTGAGCAGAATTTACCTGAAAACACTGCACCCACAGAAGGCAGATATAAAAAGTCAGTGTTAGGAAAGGACAAACTTACCCCCTGTGAATGGGCATACACTCTTCCTCTGGGCTGAAAAGAACAAACCCCAGAAGATCAGTTGTGAAAATCACAGCATTTAGGAAAAAAGTGGCACCACTAAAAGAGGTCAAGGTCCAAACTTCAAGAGCAAAACCCAGCAAAGTCAGCAGGAAGTATTGTAAGAGCTTTTCTCCTAGTATTTTTATGTTTGGATCAAGTCTACAGATTCCCTCACTAAGCACAGAGGGATTTTGGTGGGTTTGTCTGAACCCTATGAATTGCCACACACCTTCCAGAAAGTCTTGGTTTCAGTGGGTATGTCTTCTAGCTGGTGAGAGAGAAAGGGGGCCGGACCAGAGGACCAGAGTTTAACTGCTGAAATCCGTTATGATCCTGGATAACATCTGCATTGTGCTTATTGCAGTGAAGTTACTGCCAATTGCTTTTCCCAGGTGTGCAGAGAGCTAACTGATAGGTGGATCCACCTGGCATGCAGTGATAGAATCATAGAATGACAAGGTTGGAAGGGACCTCAAGGATCATCTAGTTTCAACACCCTGCCATAGGCAGGGACACCTCCCGCTAGCACAGGTCACTCAAGGCCTCCTCCAGCCTGGCCTTGAACACCTCCAGGGAGGGTGCAGCCACAACCTCCCTGGGCAACCTGTTCCAGTGTCTCACCACCCTCATGCAAACAGCTTCCTCCTAACATCCAGTCTAAATCTTCTCTCTGCCAGTTTAAACCCCATAGTGTTCAAGCATGGGCCATCTTGGAAGTCTTTTCTAACCAAAACAATTCTATGATACCAAAAGATGCTAAGTATACTATTCCATGATTCTGTGATTGTATGATTCTAAAACCCAGCACGGTTCCTCTCTCTCTAGCTCTTGAGATAGCAGTGAGGCAAACTAAACAATCCCACTTTTTTTTTTCCCCCCCCCTAAAGCCCACTTCGCAGCAGAGATTCCCTTGCTTGTTTGTAAGAAGAACAACTTGCTGTGACACAGTAAGCAGCAATGTTTAGGCCAGGACAGATTGTTGGCCAGTAAATAGGTGTGGGCATGCTAAAAAACGTGGGTTTTATCCATATGGTCAACAGATGGGATAAGAGGAACTTTTTCATCAGAAACACAAGTCATGTATGCTATGGCTGCTTGGAACAACAACAACAGATGATGCCAGTCACTTCTCACCAGGCTCTTCATGCCCTTACATTACATTTCCATCCTTAACTCCATCTTTGCTCATACCAAGCTATAGATGTCCACACACCAAACAAACCAACCAACAAATCAAACAACCAAAAAACCCAAAGAAGAAAAAAAAAATAAAAAAGAAATTATCACCAGAAGTGCTTAACTTGGATCTGAAGTGTTATGTGTAATGTAAAACATCATCTTTACAATTTCGCCATAAAGTATGCTCTGATTTTTCAGGAAGCATTTAAGCAGATGGGGAATTTGGATACCAAGAAACTTTGAGGAGTTTCATGCATAGATTGCACTCTATGTGGTCAAACCAAAATTTTCATGACATCCTTCGCAACTAAAGCTGAGATTGATGCTTTGGATAGTAAATATTCGCTAGAGCTTACTGCTTTGAAGTTGTTGGTAAAGACTGTTGAAGGGGACACTTACCATGTGAAGTAACAAATAGTGCAACACTCACAACAGTACCTTCCAAATGCATAATTCATCAGGTATATAAACATGTCTATTCAGGTCACATTCAAAATGTGTGAGGACTGCTTTTCAGACAAATCTGAGCTGAAGTGGAGATTGACAGCAGCAAAAATGGCACATCTGAAGCAGAAGTTCAAATCCAAACTTTGGCCTTTAAATGCTTTAGCTAGTTTTCAATTCTGGACGAGACTCCACATTGAATTTATGGCAATTTTCCTCTCTGATGTTTTCCTAGCTATTCCCCAAGAGGAGTCATTAAATATATTGGCTTTTAAGGGGTCAGATATTTGTCATGGTCCTGAAAGGTCGACTAGTATCAGGCTCTCTGGGCACAGCATACAAGTTAAAGAAAATGCCATGTGAAGGAGTGGAAGATAGCTGTAAACCAGCTGTAGACTAGGAACATAGCTCCACAGTCACTCATAAAGAAAAAGGGCAAATCATAGACCAGAACACCGTTAGGGACAAACGTTTATCCATTAACCAGCCTCTTCAGCTAAAATTAGCTTAATGAAATGTAGCCTCTTCACATGTATTATCAGACCCCCCAAGCACACCACTCTTCCCTTTTCCCTTTGCACCAAAACCAGCACAAATGTAATCCACATCAGATTAAAGCAGGTGAATTACCATGAACTTCTGCAGAACCAGAAGTTCTGGGGAACTCTCAGAGTTCGGGGACTCTCTGCTGAAGGGGACAGAGGGACCCATAT
>VWZE01012620.1:23970-46158 GCA_013396675.1 Eubucco bourcierii
TATAATATAATTTTCTCTATTAAATATTCCAATTAGCCTCAAACCAGCACACCTAACATTACTAACATCTAAAATATAGAATGCTGATGATGTGCATTTGTATTTGCAAAAATGTAATGTTACTTATATTACGTACATTTCAGTTGCAAGCAAATTGGGTCTAAGGGAGTATCTCTAAACCTGTGGCCAGATGCCTGTTACCAAAAATTTTATTTCATAAGTAGTTAATTTATCTGGAAAACTATAAAGGCTCTCAGAAGTGTTTCCTTTCATATTTGATAAATCCTGTGGGGTTTTTGTTTGATTTGGCTTTTGTGTGTGCTGGTTTGGTTGTTTGCTTTGTTTTGTTTTGTTTTTGTTTAAGCTCATGTCATCAATAAATTCGACAAATAGTTTAGAAGCAGAAAAAGACAACACTTAGGACTTGGAATTAATATCCATTAAACTGTTTATAACTTGTCAGAGACTATTCTAGGGATTGTCTCTCTCTTTCATTAATGTGTTGTCATTTTCATGGTGACAAAACAAAACAACAACAAAAAGTTTCCTATAATTAGAAGACTTGTTCAAGAGTAAATAGTCTCCAGGTTCTACATCAGTAGCTAACCACCAAACGCTGTTCTCCAAGCTATTTATGCTGCATCTGAAATGATCACAGATGCTATCATTTGCACTAGGACACAGAATTAGTATTTACAGTGTTTAAAACAAAAGACAGTCATTGCCAAATAGTCAGGGACAATAGTAGTGAGGAGAGATATTTTGCTTGAGATTGAAATAATTTATGACAAACAGCTCTTCTGAAACTAGTAGATAATGCCCCCTAAAAATTGAAACAATATCAGAAAAAACTGTGAACACTGAGTAAAATATAATAGCTATAAGGACAGTATGCTGTTATTCAAAAACTATTACATTAATCAGAGTAGTCAAATGTTGATAAATAGAGCATTGATATTCTTTGCCTTTATAGTCTTCATTTACTAGATGATTTGGGTGTTAGGTATTGATTTGTCCAATGACAGCTTGAGTTAAAATCTCATTCCAAGGCTGTGTACTCCAAGATGGGCATCTGATGATTCTTTAAACAGAATTTCTGGTACTTGATGTTTCAAGGGATGGATATTATGTATCGAGCACTAGTACAGTTTAAAAGGTATGTACATACCTCTCTATGTATATACAGTGTGTTTTTAATAAGTTATTTCTGACTAGCTGACAAAAATATTTGAAATTAGTAGTTTTTTGATATTTTGGAAAATGAGAAATTTTTTAAAATATGTCTATTATTATACTCATGCCAAGCAGTGAAAAATATAACTGCAACCTATATGTGAATTTTACACTGTGAAACAGCATAGATGTATCATAGGGAGAATATAAAATATTTAAATCACCTTATATAATTGTCACATACATACATACAGCTCTGGGAGGGTTGCTGTTTAATAGCTGTGCCACTACTGAGAGTAAGAACAGCTGTCAGGTCTGAGGCTTCCCTAGTGTAACAAGGTATAGGAAGGTGGGTGGTACAGCAGAGAAGTTTTGTCATCTTAATTTAGTCTCTGGATATAGCTCTAAAATGTCCCCAGAATGTCAAATTAGGTTGTTAGCAAAATACATGGTTCGATTGTCCAAAATACCACTTTGAGAAAAATAAGAAAAAAAAGGAAAAAATCTGTACTGATGATAGCCATCAGCTAAAAGCTAAATGGTACTGCTTGTGAGAAGGGAAGGAACAGGAAGGATTCCACTTGGAGAAGGGAATGCCATGTTGTTTTTCCATAAATCACTGCCTAAACAATTTAATGTGAAACAAAATTAGAAAGTAGCTTAAAATTCTATGACATTACAGTGATAATAAAATATATGCTAATGAAAAGCATTTGAGCAAAAGTAGGTGTCCTATGGCTGTGGCTAGTGTTGCTACAATTTTTGTCTAATATGACTGGTTTTGTTTCCTCCTCTTCTCTCCACCCTTCACCAGACCAGATAAAAATTTACCCAGAAATTCCACACTTGCTGAAATGGGTAATGTGAGACTATTTTATCAAAGGCAAAAGTTGCACTTTCTCTTGGCGGCCAGTGTTTCTATTATGAGAAATTTTACACCCAGTAAGACTGGATGTAAGGCTGGACATAAAGCTGAACCCTGCTCAGGTGAGTGGTTGTTTCTGCCAGCAGCCAGAAAGCCAGTGAAAACAAGAGGGAAGGCAGGCGAAGCTTGCTCATTGAGAGGGAGGAGGGGTAAGTGAACTGTTGCTAGGCAACAGGTTTCTGGGTGATGTATCCTCTGCTTTGCTAAGTGACCAGAGTAATTATTTTTGGCAAATCTACGCAGAACTCTGTGAGATGTCACTAACCAGCAAAGAAAGAATACGGATGTATAAATATACAAAAATGCATCCAGTACTTCTACAAAACTGGAGGGAATGCAAGAATGGGTTACCTGACACATGTACACTTTCCTTTGTCTCTCGAAGTTTCTGGCCTTCTAAATTGTCTACCCTGATGTGAATCATGTTTGTCCAGATCCTTCTCTGAGGTCTTCTTTAGTTGCTGCCAAGGCATATCATCCATGCTGTATTTGCTGAGGCTTCCAGTCAGAGCAGTGGAAAGGCAATGAGCCGGTGCCAGTCTTGGATAAGCTACAGTGGCAGCAGGTGCTAACAGCGTGGATTGGTAACAACCACTTAGAAACTTGGCTCCCTTGCCAGCCCTCTCCTGAGCAGGATTGTGCTGTACTACCGGCTGCAAAGAGTTGTTCCAATCAGTGCTGAAATGAGAGATAGAGATAAATAGCTCCAACTTTTGCACGAGGAAGCATAAAACTACACTCTCAAATTTCTGTTTCAGTATTTCCTCCAGCCAACAAAATCTGATCTGGACTCTGAAGATGGACATTTTGCTTGTTCAATAATTCTTCTCGAGCATATTCAGGGTAATCTTTTATCTCTTATTCTAAATATATAGTTTTGTTTTCAGGAACCATAATGTAAGTGATATTATTTTGGTTGGTAAAAATCTGGAATCAAAAATGCTATAATTTTCTTCACACAGATGAGCTTTATCATTAGCAGCGATAAAGAGGCATAGTGCAAACCAATGTAGACCAGCATCCTTAGCTTAGGGTTGAATCTAACCCTCTGATTACAACTTGTTACGAAACCTTAAGTAATGTAAACATTGTCTCATTTCATATTTTGTTACAAATGTGAAACTCAGCAGTTTCAGGAAAAGTATGGTGTGTTTATATTTTTTTTCACTTTTTTTTTTTTTTGGTCTGTTCTTTTTTATTTTTATAAAGCTGTTTGAGAAATATGGGGGTGAATTTAAGGCTTAGGATTCACAACCTAGTGAAACTCATCAATTCTGTCTTCATACAGTCATAGACGCATAGAATAATAGAACTGCTGAGGTTGGAAGAAACATCTGAGATCATCACATCCACCCGCTTTCCTAGAGCTAGCAATTGCATCACTATTGCTGAGCCACTACCACTAAAACATGTACTAGGCACCACAACCACATGTCTTTTAAATACCTTCAGGTATGGTTACTCCACCACTTCCCTGGGTGACTTGTCAAAGTGCTTGCTAACTCTTTCTGAGGGAAAATTTTAGCTAATACCCAGCCTGAACCTTCCTTTGCACAACTTGTGTCCATTTCCTCTTATTCTGTCTCTTGCTGCATGTGAAAGGAGACTGACCCTTACCTTGCTCCAACTTCCCTTGAAGTAGTTGTAGAGGGCAGCGAAGTGTCTCTTTAGCCTGCTCTTGTGAAGACTGAACAACCCCAGTTCCCACACGATTCCTCGTAAGTCTTGTATTCATGGTCCTTTATCAGTTTAGTCACTCTTCTCTGAACGCACTCCAGAACCTCAGTGTCCTTCTTGTAGTGAGAAGCCCAACAGTAAACACAGTAATATGTGGCCTCACAATAGCAGGGGATGATCACATTCCTGAACCTGCTGGCCACACTGTTCCTGATACAAGCCAAAATTCCGCTGGTCTACTTGACCACTGGAGCACACTGTTGGTTTGTGTTCAGCTGGTTGTCAGTCAATGTACTCAAGTTCTTCTCTGCTGGGCAGTTCTCCAGCCACTCTTAGCCAAGCCTGTAACACTGCATGGATTTGTTGTGGCCAAAAGTGCAGCATTCGACACTTGATCTGGTTGAATCTCATGCTGTTCGCCCCAACCTATTGATCCAGCCTGTCCAGATCCCTCTGTAGAGCCTCCCTGCCCTCCATCACATTGACACACCCATCCAGTTTGATGTTTCCTTCAAATTTACTGAGGGTGCAGTTGATTCCCTCACCCAGATCATTGATAAAGATACTTAACAGAACTGGCCCCAGTACTGAGCCCAGGGGAGTGCCACTTCTAACCGACCATCAACTTGGTTTAATTCCATTCACCACAACAAGTAGGGCCTGGCCATTCAACCAGGTTTTTCACCTAACAAAGCAAGTGCCTATCCAAACCATGAGCAGACACTTTCTGCAGGAAGATGTTGTAAGAAACTGTATCAAGGACCTTACTAAAGTTCAGATAGGTAACATCTTCCTTTACAGGGTGTGGTGGGTTTAGGACATCACCCTGAAAATTAAAATTTACTGGACCAGCTTGAACAGATTGAAAGTAAGGTAAAGCTATAATTTATGGCAAATCTAAATTCACAAGCATATATATGAAATACATTTATATGTATTTACAATTATTTAAAATTATATACAATATAGAAACAATACAGAAATCCAATCTTCCTCCCTGGACAAAGAAAGCCCAGAAGGGGCCAACACCACCTTCTCTCTCTCCAGATAGCATGCCAAGAAGATCTCATGTGTTATCTGGCCAGTCAAAGCTAGTGGAGGAGTTAGGGAGAAGCGAATGAACAGAACCAGTGCCTAAGAGTCAAGAAAAATGAAATTGTTTATACCCTGTTTTTTTTATAGTAACTGGTAAACCAGTGAATGATATAGAATTTATCATTGCTATTCTTTCACAACCAATGTGCTTCAGATTCTGCCCTGGACTTTCAGGAAAATGCCAATTTCTCTTATTGGCATTTTCCAATAAGCCTTAAACTACCACATGGGGAATACTTTTTAATGCTTTGTTTGAACCTGCATATCAAAGCAAACCTCAGGAAACAATTTCACAAGTATTAAAAGTGAAGAAAGGATTTGTGTAAACATCTGTCAAGCAAAAGAGCTAGTTTTATGCAACCTTTTACATTGCTGTCAGAGCTGATATTCTTGCTTGTAATTCTGAGCTCTATCTCCATCACATTGATGCCCATATTTGTACTTCCAATCCTATGTTCTGCTGGAAAAAAGTCCCAATTCAATCTGAGGTAGTTTACAAGTTAACTGGTGAGGGAACAGAGGCAAGTGATTAGTGCTGAGGAAACCCAAGTAAGCAGTGGAATGGAAGTGAGATGTGGTGCTGCAGGATGTCGGTGTCATGATATTTATTGCAAGGTATGATCCTTGCAGAGAAGATGTCAGAGGATGAGAAAGAAGCTTCTTTTTTCTGGATTGCAGTTAATGCTCAGTGGTTTAGGCTACTGCTGTTTGCAGTTTCCCAAGTCAAGGGAAGGAAATTGATCCTAAAACATGTACTTTAAATAAAGATAAGTAGATGCAGCCCACTGTAATTACCTTCAAAGCATGTTGTTGTTTTGTGGTTGTTTTGTTTTTGTTTTTTTTTTTCTTTTCCCCTGATGCTGGTACAGGACTGGCTAAAAGAACTTGCCTGAAGGACCAGCACTTCTTTTTCATCTGCTGCTTTGTTCTCGGGGGACTTTCTGTAGTTAGTAGCCTTAATAGAAGAAGATCAAATAGCTCTGGCAGCTTTCATAACAAGGTAGGATATAATTTAAATAAAATGATGCACATGTATGGTGTAAGTCAGCCTCCCTGCTGAGAGGACATAGCAAACAATTACAGAGAAGTTTCCTCTTGGGATGAATGGCTTTCAGGGAACTATTCCAGTTCATACATGAATTATATGTGTATTACTAGGGACAAGTGATCTTGTGAAGTGAAACAGCTGAGAAAAGCCTCTGATAGCACCATCTGTAACCACAAGGGAGCTTGGCTGAGCCTGCTGATGGGGAGGAGAATGTTTAGTGGATTGCAGTTAATAAAGTGTGTTAAAGAGAGTAGAACAGACATAGCTCCTTGTTGAACAGCAGAACATGAACTGATAAAATGTAAACTTGATAACACTAAACCACCCCTTTGTTTTCAGCTAGAATAGTGGGGCTACATTGCATCTAGCTTGGCACGCTGCTGTCCAAATGGAATATGTACATGCCTACACACTAAAGGCATCAAGGCCAAGTTTTGAAATTACATAGAATTATATAGAAATATCGCAGACTAAAGGAGTACACCTCTGATTTAGTGAGAAAAGGATTAAATTCCAGGATAAAGAAATCTAGAACTGATATGGAAACTGCTGTAAATGTGACATCTTCTGATAGAAAATAAGTAATTTTCCCACAAGGGACTACAGGAACTACAATAGAGTGTTGGATTAGGGGCTCATGTGTGTTGCAAAGGATAGGCAATTGAAGTTTTATGGTTGTAACAGATAATGACTGTTGATGTGGCAACAGAGAATTTCTCAGTGGTATAACTACTGAATTAACAAATAGTATGGGTTCTGTAAAGAAGTTTCTAACATCTTTTGGTGAAGAGCTCTGATCTGCATTGCTATCAAAGGTGTGCAAACAAATCAAAAGGGAGATCTGAAAAATATGTTTAGAAAAATATAAACCCTGTCAAAGATTTTCTGAAGTGCTCTTTGAAGTTGCATTTCTGGGAACAGAAGAAATTGGGACATTTAGTCCAGACTTGAACTGTAGCTGAAACAATGTTGAAAAGTGGTTTGACATTTTAAAGAAACGAGTATTATTAAGAAGCTTGACCCTGTAGAACAGTGGTATTGGCTACTGTTTCAGTGACTGTGGATGACTGGCATCTTGAGCTGATAAGTGGAAATACTCTCTATACAGACAGAGCTTTAGTGCAATGTGGTGCATTGCACTAACTTGTGTTATTCTTCAGTATGTTAAATTAAAAAGACTAAGGTATCCTCAGGACTCTGAGAGGAACACATTATGTGAAGAAATACATATCCAGTTGCATGTGGATTTTCCTAAGAAGGAAGAGAATTCCCTGTAATTTGGTGTGCATTGCAACTACTGTGTGAAAAGGAATAGAGGAAGAAACTTCCCTGACAGATACCTTGTTCCCTAGTATTTATTGTGTATAACACAGTTCTCTCAGTCTTTACTGCATAGATTTGTTCACTGTCAGATACAAACCTCTGAGTTATACTGTTAACCATCTAGGAAACAAATTGACAATTGTATTAAATTCATCCATCTAAACTGAACAGACTTCTCTCACAAAGACAACTTGACTGACCAATTAGCTGATCTCTTTGTGCTTTCTCAATATTCAACTGCTGAAAAAAAAAAGATACTTTAAAAGATTTTTATTTTGCAGCCCTGATAGACATTGTAAGTTAAATAATTGTTTCAAATTTTGTAAGTATTGAATCACTGAGGATTGCCATAGATACAACATTTACTGATAATAAAAAATAATTATGATGCTATTTTAGGACTAATTCCATCTGCCTGCCTAAAATCTTGCTGTTCACGTGAGCAATCAAATCAACAATTCACAGTTACATTTTTAATACAGAGAGGAACACAAGTTCCAAAAAATAAACACAACTATGTGCACTCTTAGATCTGACTTTAAAGCCTAATGTTTTCATCTATCAGAGAGCATAGTAGTCTTGCTACTATTGCCCTTTTGCTGAACTCTTAGAGATGTTTTGTTTTATGAAAAGCCACTTACCATTATTTGCTTCAATGTGCCCTTCTTTGCTTTCCTCTGATAGGTGTACTCTGTGGGTTGCAGAAGTTTGAAGTAGCAGCAAATCAGCTTTCATGAATAATGTTAACTTCTCATTGTTTCCAGGAGCATTAGCAGCCCAGTTATTCTGTTGTACTGTTTCATTTTTTGTTAGAATTTTTCCACTGTTAAAAAAAGAAACTGAAATGCCTCTCCTGAAATAGTTGAAAGTACTTCTTTATATAAAATATATTTTATGTGCTTATGTTATACACATGCAATGATGTCTACAGAACGATATTTCCTGAATCCTTGTGGAGCTTTTGTTTTCAAATTGTTCTTCAGACAGGATCCTTCTGTTATTGACAGGAAAGGCTGTGAAATGATGTTCTAAAGAAGTACAAAACTACTTTTTCAATGAAAAGACCAGTGGAATTATATTTAATCAATAGTTTGAACAATGTGGATATACATAACATTATTCCCTTATGATTTGCACTTAGTTTTGTACATGATTTTGCATACTCTTATTCATGAGACTGAGGTGCACAGAGAAGGCTGGTTTTGAATATTGTTGAAGACTTGTGATACTCATAGGCAATATTCCCATATAATGACTTCAAATATTTTTAAAGGGTTGTTTTTTTTTTGTTGTTGTTGTTTTTCTGTTTGTTTGTTGTTATTTTTTTTAAATTTATCTTTTTATATTTTATTTCTGGAAAAACTACAAACAAACTTCTCCAAAAGGGTATTGCTGTTGCGGTGATTAAGAGCCTTCTTTTTAGAGATTTGGTATCCAAACTATTTTAATTTAAGAAATGGATTTAGGTTTCCGAGCATGGTCTATGTATAGCAATTATTGAAGCAGTTTGATTTAACAAGTTGTATCTATCAAAGAATGAGGAGCACTCACATTCCAATGTGCAAGTTCACAAGTCAGAACCGATCACTTCCAAACTGAAGAGGTTATAAAAAATGTGAAGTACACTAATAATTTTAAATTACTTTATATTGCACATTTTCAGGTCTCTGATCACCTCCAAATTCAAGTGCTTATAAAATCACTCCAATAATTTTAAATTGCTATGTGGAGAGTGATTTAAAATTGTTAAAGTGCTTTGAAGTTTTTTAATAAGTACTTTAATTTAGAAGAGAGTTGAGCAAGACTCCAGTATACATTCAAGAGATTATTAAACTGATGTAAAAATTTACCATCTGGAAAGAAAATTAAACTTTCTTAAAAAAAAAAAAGAAAAAAAAAGGAGGGAAAAGGCAGAAGAGAAAGGGAAGAGAAGGTATAAGAGGTGGCAATATACCAATAGTTGTGGATAACATAAGGATGAGATGAAGAAGAAATACACCCTCAAACCTCTCAGAGTAATAGGGTCTTAGTTTCTTTTGCTGTGTAAAAGGTGAGTTAATAGGACTTCAAAATTTACAACAGCTGCTCAAACGTGGCCTGTAAGTTCTCCTTGAAGTTATGATAGTACCACCTTAAAGGTTATACCAAGATGACAGTAAAAGAGGAAAGGGATTTGCATGGTTTAGAAAGAACACATCTGACAGATTAGTCAACATCTAGGCTGATACTGAGCTGACATGCAGATAAACTTTCTTCTGGATGTTTTTTGTGCTGCGAAGCTCTGTGGCACCTTAAAGCTGCAATTAATTATGCAAAATAAACCAATGGTATATTAACATATTTCTAAAACAACAGTTTTAAGAAAAACATTTCTCCCTAGCAAAATACTCTTCTGGTAACTATGTCTCCTACTCTTGTTCCACCTCAACACAACATTTTATCACATTTTTCTACTACAAATAGGGAGCAAAGATACAAAGTTATTAAACACAGCAAATTAAAAATGTAATTGCCATTACAGTAATGAAATTTGTACTTCAGATGTTTCCTCAGCTGATGTAACACCTTTTGACTTTAATCATTTGCCTTGAATTTTGACATATTAATGATATGCATAGTAGGAGTAGACTTTCCTATGTGCTAAAAAATCAAGAGAGGCAAAATATCAGACCATCTACCTGCAAACAAGCAAACCAATCAGACAGCTATCAGTTTCATATGAAGTATTTATCCAAGTAGGAACGCTTATGTGATAGCCTAAACTGTATTACCTTGCATGAGTATGTATTTTTGCTGGATAGATCCTTGTTATAGGTCCTCAGAGCCTGGTCCAGGCAGACTATTGACAAGTGCAGCCCACGTTGAGGTTTTTTGAGTGCTCACAGGACATAAATATCCAGAGTTTTCTTCCTGAGGGATTATCCAGCAGAGAGTGGGCTCTGCTGGCTGCAGTGAGCCAGGAGAAGCTGACAGGGGCACAGAGAGGACAAGGAGAGTGCTGGCAGCTGGGGCTGGAAAGGTGGAAAAAAGATGAGACAAGCTGCTATTTCTCCCTCTGTTCTCTCTTTTTGCTACTGGAAAGACACTGCTTTGTCCGTCAGAGTTTATGCCGCTTTTTCATTACTGCCTTTGACCTTCAATCGATATTGATTGATTCTGTTAAGACTTGAGGTCTTTGACCTCTGGCTGACAATGGTGTCTTTCAGTTGCTGAAAACACCAGAAATACAGTAGGGATAAAACAAACAGTGCTCTAAATCTCATGTGATAGCTTTGGCATTATTCAAAAGGCACGCTGAGGTGAGTGTCCTAAGGAAAGATTTTTGTTTTACAGACTTGGGATATAGAAGTGGGACTATAGGGTGTACACTGACAAGGGAACAGGCACCACCTTTGAAAAATCTAAATGCTTTCAGCGTTAACAAAGAAGTACACAGCTCACTAGTGTCAGATACCATCATATGCCCTCACAGGCATTAAATTGAACTAGAAACAAAAATTAAAATAATAGTCCATCCCTTTTATTTGAGAGTGAGAGTGTATTTAGTTGTTAGACACACAGAAACATGATAGTTGTACTTTTTTTTCTACAAGAAGCAATTATTTGGGAACAAAAATTATCTTTCCTTACAGCCATGAAATAAACAGCACTGCAATAAGTACCCTGATTAGTCATAGATGTGGCTTTTAAAGAACTGAACAAAAAGATCAATACCCTGATTTCCTTTTCATCTACCAGGACCGTGAAGCATAGATGTCTTGCTTTGTTTTGTGTGTAATGAAGAAGGTAAGACAGTGCTAGTGGAAAGAAAAGATTATCTCTCCATGGTGAATGTATTGATGTTACAGACAGAGGTAGACTACGGCGTGGAGAGTAATGAGGAATTTCACTGCCTTCCTTCCCTTCCCTTCTTTCCAACTTACTGTTGCTGCATCCCACAGCGAATTTCCATCTACAAAGAGAAGGAACTGTTTAAGGACTGGCAACTGTGAGCATTTACCATTAGCTGAACTGATTAACCTTTACAAATGTTGCTACTCTACGAGGTTTTTCTTCTTTCACACAGGTTGAAAAACATGCCTTATTGATTAAACATATTCTTTTATGGTAATAATGATTTGTCTATGGTTTCCCCAGTCTTAAAGGCTTCCTCCATACTAACTAGTGTGTATTCTTGAGAGGGCTTCACACCAGACACTGATTTGTGTCATTCTGGAGACTGAAGCATCAGTATACATTACCCCAGGGATGTGGTTGAGAGACATTGCTGGAAGTACTTAAAAGGTGCGTAGATGTGGTGCTTAGGAACTTGGTTTAGTGGTGAACCTGGTAGATCTAGGTAAATGATTGTTTTTTATGATCTTAAAGATCTTTTCCAGATTAAATGATTCTATGATTATGTAAATAGGAATCCAGGTCTAAATCATCAAGGGTCATGCTGCAAAACCAGAAGTTTACATTCCAATTGGTCTCCTAAAGCCTGAGTTGTGACAACACAAAAGCAGTTATCATCTTTATACATCTTACCTGCTGTGCACAAGATGCATTTTATTGTCTAGATGGGAAGACTGAGAGCTAGTTGTAAGCAAACAAGGAATAGTTTTTGTAGCAGCATTTATGGCTTGGGTTATGGTATCTTGTTTTGTATACACCATGTGGAGACTTTATGATGGAAAGATTATACTTGCACAGACGTGTTTTCAAATATTTTTGAAAGCTGACTTTGGTGGTGGTGTGATTGGCAGTCAGTGGGTTGTCTTTTCTAAGAAAAAAGGCTCTGAGAGACCAGCGTAGCTTGGAAGATGTGTATGGTGCCAGGTGGGTAACTTTCTAACCTTGAAACCCATGAAGTTTCTTTAGGAAGTGCACATATTTCACTCTTATTGTTGGAGAAGTATGTGTGTGACTTCTGTAATTGTGAAGGCTAATGGCAGTACAGGCTCCTTCACTAAATAAATACTGCACTTTCCCAAGTGCTTACTGTACCAGGGAAAACCCTCCACTTTAAGAAGTGAATAGTTCCCTGCCAGATCAAGCTGGACCCCTTCTTTACAGAGACTTTGATCTATAGTGAATCATGCTGAATTACACGTGTTCTACCATTTGCTTTTCAGCTCAGCAGGGACTGAGCAGGGGATGCCAAACACATTTCACTGAGGGTTGTAGGTGGGTTCACAAACACCCTTCAGTATATAAAAAGAGCACCTGCTTTTAGTCATGTGTGAGAGTCACTAAGAATTAGGGTTTTGGCAACCCTCATCCATATTTTTGACCAAAAAAACCCCAAAAAACATAAAACAAACCACCCCCCCAAAAAAAACCCCAAAAACCCGCAAAAGGAATGCCACTAAAAATTGAAGGCACTCAGAACATGAAGTGACTTCAACCATTCTTTTAAACCCAGAGAAACTATTTTGAAGAGATCTATGCTCTAGCAAATGTTAACAGGGAATATGTACATAATACACACACATATACTTTTTATGCTGAGACATATGGTAGCATGTGCATGCAATATATTTAAAGTCTATAAACAAGTATTTAGTGCTTAGTATAAGAAAATGGATGTAATTTCATGAATCAGAGGAACAATGGTGGCACTCAGCCATTTCTTTCCTGAGTAGCTGCTGTGTTTTTAAAAACAAAAAATCAGGGAGCTG
Organism: Eubucco bourcierii; assembly: GCA_013396675.1. Classification (NCBI taxonomy): domain Eukaryota; kingdom Metazoa; phylum Chordata; class Aves; order Piciformes; family Ramphastidae; genus Eubucco; species Eubucco bourcierii. The sequence continues at coordinate 36,872 of VWZE01012620.1, forward strand.
CTCTAGCAAAGTCTGTAGCATTCACAGCATGACAAACAAATTAGAAAACAGCAGATGCAGCACAAATTAAGATGTATTTAGCACAGCAGCCCATCAGATGTGTGAAAGTCTTTTGTATATCAGCATTGCAAGGTTGATGTATTGCACTTTAGACAGCTGATAATGAGCCCTTCTAGCAATTAGAGGTGGAAATACTGAGGATTTGAAATTGTGCTGTTCCCAGTGGGGGGAGGGGAAAAAAAAGAATAAAATCCTTGGTGAGAAATTTACTGCTTTGTGTGTTTGTGTACTAGGTAAAACAAAGCAAATGCTTCAGCTTATATGCATGAATATTTTGAATGTCTTTGGGTTTTGATTTTGGGTTTTTTATGCTCCTTTTACAATAAACATGTGTTTTATGGCCAGTACAATGTGTCTCACTTTTTGTGGTTTGTTATTTAGTTATCTGATGGGATGTTAGCAGTTTCAATAATTTAGTCTTCAAACAGTAATAACACTATTGATGGATTAAATAATTTACATCTGTATGATTTTAGAGTGTTTTCCTTTCCCCCCTAATGTTTCTGCCACACTTTCTCCTTCACCCACTCTTTCCATGGCCCAAAGCACAGATTAAACACCTTGATTGGAGTTTTGCATATGTGAAGGATGTGAGTTTGAAGCTCAGACTCAGTTCTGTGCTTGATCCTCCCAGATGCTGAGTGCTCTCAGCTCAGAGGAGATGTAATGGAAATGGAGGGTACTTAGCAGCTCACATGCCTGAGCCCCCTGAGGAGAACAGCAGAGTAGTGTAGAGCTGGGATCTGTCTGCTATATAGATAATAATAGTTTCTATTTATATAAGACCCTTGATTTGAGACTCTCAAAATGCACTACAGATTACGGATGTGCAACAGCATTGACATTGTTATGGCTGCACAGAGATTTGAAACTCAGGGAAGCATTAAAGCTCTTTGTTACTTTTGAAAAAAAACAATATAGCTTTGTCCATCCTCACCAGACTTACTATGATCAGTCTTTACAAAAAAGTACTAAATGCCTTTTCTGTGAATTAACATACACGCTTAGTGTGAACTATGGTTGCTTAAAAAAAGGCCTTGTGTTAGGGCATGTGCCTATTTTAATGTTATTATTAGACACAGTGTCTAACGTTATTAGACACAGTGTGTGCCCTTCCTGCTCCCAGATGCTGTGCTGCTGAAGGTGAGCACCTTTAAAAAAAACACACCACCTGCACCAAATGTAGACAACAGGAACACCCCAAGCTGAAAGTATGGCCTCCCTACACCAACCTACATAGCAGTATTGATGGCAATTACTGTTTCCTGCAGAAAGCATCAGCTGGTCACAGAACCACAGAATTAACCAGGTTGGAAAAGACCTCTAGGATCATCAAACCCAACCTATCACCTAACCCTTGTAATTAACTAAACCATGGCACTAAGTGCCTCATCTAGCCTCCTTTTAAACACCTCCAGGGATGTGACTCCACATTATTGGTATGAGCAGAACAGTGATATTGTGAAAATGCTTTGAGGGCCTCAGTCCCTAAACTAATATTACGTTATCAGATGTCTGAGCTGTAATTTAAAAAAAAGTATCTAAGCCTCTGCAGAGATGGTTTGGGAGTGACCTTGTGGAAGATGTGTCCTTGCACAACATAGGGAACAGAGTTGACAACATACTACACTTGGAGGTTGTGAGAAAGACATGAGGGATCATGCGCATGAATGACAAATTCCCTTTCCTGCAATGCAGTCTTGTTCTTGCTTCACGTCTAAGACATACTGCTGAGGACAAATTGAGTATAATTGTTCCATGATTTCTATTTTTTCTAACTATAGGAAAAACATTCTATCCTTGCTTTGTGTTATGGACCACAAAAAAATAAGAACTGGTGTGTGGGTGATCCAAAGCTGCCTGTCTCTGCTGTGGTACTAGACTGGTGTACTGAAGGAAGCCAGATGTAGCTAGTTGCATTGGAGGATATGCCTATCTCAGAGCTGGTCTTTTGGGTTCTAGGGGCTAGTTCTCTACATTTTCAGCGCAATGCACTTCAGTCTGTAATGGAGTTGATGACAGAAATGTCCTTCTTCCCAGTATACATACTATTTAGATATGATATTTACCAAATCAATATGGCATGAAACATTCTATGTAACTACATTAGGAAATCTAGGTAGCTTCTATAAGCGGTATAATCCAAGATTCTATCAATGGAATGGCTCTGTATCATTACTGTCTAGCATTTCTGCTAGTCTTATTTTTGTGAGAGGTGAGTGAAATATATATTGTGGTCTCTTTATCATGAAGACCATTTGGATTAAAGCAAAAGTCCCTTTCCATGATCAACATTCCTGTCTCAGCTTTAAAGCCACAACTTTTGACCTTCGTTTCAAAGTCGTATAATATTGGCAGGTACTAACAGTGATCACTTGGTGTGATAGATTTTAAATTAGACCAGACTGGCAGCTAAAGCACTCTGATTTCACTTAATTAGGAAACAAAGAAGTTTTTTTCTGGGCAAATAAGATATCTTTGTGTAATGCTGAAGAGAAAAAAAAAGATCTGTTATTTCCAGCCTCTCACGTATTTAGATCTAGAAAAACAACAATGTAAGGTACTGCTTAACAATTTTGATTTTAAAAAGCTACTCTGCAGAGTTATTTCCTGATACAGACTAAGTATCAATGTGGCAGAAGCCAGTAAGGTTAATTTCTGCATCACAGATGTTTCTTTTTCTATATGTACTATTTTTTTTCCCTGCTTATTGTGAGCTGAAATATCATCTCAAATTTCTGTCTTTTTATTGCAGAGATGTAAATAAGTTACGACAGTTGACTCTAGGAGTTAGAATTGGAAGCTGGAAGTTTAATCAGTGGTATAATTTCTAATGTAATCATAATTACTATTAATGTTTAACAAGTGTGTGTGTATATATATATATATATATATATATGTAAAAATGAATAATGTTTGTGAGAGGCAAGTTTTCCATACAAAAAAGAGGAAATTTCATTTATTTTTTTATTAAGTTAGCTGGTTATTTAGTTTTAGATTTTTCTCCCCCATCCTTATGCTTTAGTGTATCTTAAGAGTACTTGCAAAAGGATACAAGGATCATAAAGTAAAAGACTGATTTTTCATTAAATAACTGTAGGAGTTGTAGTTAGGTGCATGACAGCCACAGTGATATGGAGTTTTTACAAGGATACTAGGGTAAACAATAAGTATTTTGCTTTGCTATTTTGTCTTTCTTGTTATGAGATGGGTTTGAGAGATAGACTGGGGATATGTGAAACTGCTAGGACTACTGAGGAAACAGAAAGTATATGTAAATTTACTAGTTAAAGTTTTTCAGCAGTTGACATGAAGCCTCAAAGAGGGACTTGTTTGCAAAGAAAGCTTGTTTACAGCTTTCCCTGTTTCATGTCTGCTGTGCCAGTGTAAGAACACTTTTCTTTTTGTTTTTACCAGTATCAGGTATGAAAGCATGTGAATAATTTTAATTAAAAAATATGACAAACTTTAATTTACAGGATCTGCAATACCTTGTAGTGTGTTTGTGCAATGTCATCAGCAACATGCTTATTGATGTAAATTGTCAAAAGAAGACCCACCCTGAAGTACTTTTAATGTATATTCTCTTTCCTACTTTGAAAATTGTAAGTCTTTAAAAGGGCTAGTGTTTCCCGTGAAGAAAACAGTCCATTTAAGACAGTTTTTGCTCTACAATTGCAAATAGCTAATCATAATTAGGAACCCTGCTGTTGGGAAAACTGCTTACCCTATCACTGGGGGAAAAAAAACCAAAACCCAAAACAAACCGACAAACAAACCCCAAACAACAATCTCCTCTCCCCCCCCCAACAAACCCTAAACAAAACACTGAAGCTGTAATTTCCCTTTTTTTTTTTTATATGCTCCAAATCTTTCTGAAGCACTGATTCAGTTCCTACTAAATGTCTATACATTTTGCCTGAAAGTAACACATGGACTTCTGTAGAAACAGCTTTTCTGCTAACCCTACAGTGCTCTTACTCCAACACATATTTCTGCTTTCCTACTGTAAATGAAGTGCTAATTGCATATTATTCATCATCCACTCATTCTTCTCTTCTTCCAGACTTTGACAACTAATGTATGCATTTATATCACTGACGTACTCCTTTTTCCTCATAAAAATGCCCTCATTGGTTGTGCTTCCCTGAAAACTGTATCACTGCAAGAAGAATTATCTAGATTAAAATGTCAGTGTTGAAGAAAAGTGATTAAGGTGTTTAAGAAGGATTAGAGATCACTGAAATGTAGCCACCCCAGGTAAGCAGTAGGCCTTATGAAATGCCCCATACCAGTTCAAATATTGTTAGAAATACAAGCACTTATAAAATATTTGCCTAGTTTCAGATATTTTCAATTATAAGCCATGCAAACCTGTTTTGGCCTTTTGTGATATGTTTCATTCTAGAGACCTCTGCCCTATAAGGCAGACTGTATGTAAACTAGCAGCACGTGAGCTCTGAGCTGGATGTGGACCTTATGCCATTAATACTAGTAAGATTCATACCAAACTCCTCTGCTGCATTTAGATCCATGTGATGAGTTAAATATGACAAGAGTGTCAACTTGCTTCATTTTTGCCAGACCACTAAAATGCTCCTTCCCTAGCAGAGGGAGGGAACACAATAAAATTAATGTTATGATTGTTTTTCTTGCCATCTGCATTCCTGTGACATTCTATTGTGTTTGGATGGCATGCCATTAGCTTTATACTACTTAAAAGAAATTCCTGCAGTATTTCTAGTTCATCCAAATACTTGAAAGACATGTCACTCAAGAGCTTCTTTTAATGACATACATCATCATTCAGTACCATTGTAATATCTCTGCCATTTAAGACATCTAAACCAGTATCTGTGGTTTTCCAGTATCATCCTGTATAGATTCAAGGGGTTTTACATTATCAAAACCTTAGTGCTCCTAAGAGAGGATTTTTTTTTTTTAAAATAAAATCAGCAGAATCCTTCAAAATTGAGCTACTTAATAGGAAATGTTAGTGCTCACCTAATTTAAGTTACATCATTTATATATATTTTTAATACCATCCCTAAGGAGTTAAGGTGAAAACAGGAAATATATTTGATACTGTTAATTTACTATATGACATCAGAGTATTAAGATTATGCATGGGTGGGAAAGTATTGCAGTTATTGCCTCAGATATTGAACATTTTGAAGAAAACCAGTTTTAAATGGGGAATAACCAAAAATTTCCAGCCATTTGGCAGAGAAAGAAATGATTCTGCGTCATATTGTCTGGATGCTAACAATTTATGACTATTGATTTCCAAATTTCTACCATGGACCTCAAACGTCTATCTTTGTCTCTCAGTTCTGAGGGGGCAGATGAGATATGGGTGTACATACACACAGGCACACACATAGGAAAGACAGATAAGTACGTAGGTAGGCAGGTAGGTAGATAGATAGGTAGGTAGAGAGACAGATACATTAACATTATTCCAATATATTTTCAACAAAAAGGAAAAGAAATAACGAAGAGAGTGGATATCAATTCCCAGAGGAATTCACTTACTGATCTTAAAAACTAACAAACCACCACCAACAACAACAAAATCCAAGTAATCCTTGAAATGTAATTTTTTTGAAAGAAAAGTTTATTAAGTTCTGGATCCTATGGATGTTTGACATTTTATAAACAATTTGGCAAAACATTTCAGGGTCTTATGAAGAAAACACCTTAGAATTCAGGGAGTTAAGATTTTACCCAAAAGTTTAGCACTCACAAATCTGAAAATATTTAGATTTTGAGGTTTTTTTAGCTTTGGGTTTATTGTATGTTTTGATTTGGCATTTTCCAAATAAAGCATTTGTGTAGGAATTCGCTCTTTGCTAAAAGAATTTGTCCTGGGAAAAAAGGTGAAGTAAATTGCAAGGACTGCCAGCAAAACATCTAACTTGGTTCTAAGATATGTCTTGTTCACTCAAGACAGAGTGAAGGAATTAACAAAATACTCTACTAAAGCACTCTAACATGTGACAGGAAACTGCTTGCATGTGTCACAATGTTTTCTAACTCTACTTTCATTTCATATTTACAACTGATATAAAATTATGTTTTCTATTAAAACCTAGAGAAAAGAACAAAATACTGTTTCTGATAACCGTTCACACAGTTTTGACGAGCAGTTTTGTCTATTCCTATCTCACAGGTACAGAGCAGTGTTGCTTATCTGTTTGTTATAAGACTTGGAGTTCTCTAATGATTATGCACATGCAGCCCAGACAGCCAACCAAGTCCTAGGTTGCATCAAGAGAAGCGTGGCCAGCAGGGCAAGGGAGGGGATTCTGCCACTTTACTCTGCTCTCGTCAGACCCCACCTGGAGTACTGTGTGCAGTTCTGGAACCCTCAGCACAGGAAGGACATGGAAGTGTTGGAGCGGGTCCAGAGGAGGGCCACAAAGATGATCAGAGGGCTGGAGCAGCTCTCCTATGAGGACAGGCTGAGAGAGTTGGGGCTCTTCAGCCTGCAGAAGAGAAGGCTTCGAGGGGACCTGATAGTAGCCTTCCAGTATCTGAAGGGGGCCTACAGGAAGGCTGGGGAATTATTATTTACAAGGTCCTGCAATGACAGGACAAGGGGCAATGGGCTTAAACTGGCAGAGGGGAGATTTAGACTGGATGTTAGGAGGAAGTTCTTTCCAGTGAGGGTGGTGAGGCACTGGAACAGGTTGCCCAGGGAGGTTGTGGATGCTCCCTCCCTGGATGGGTTCAAGGCCAGATTGGATGAGGCCTTGAGTGAGCTGTCCTAGTGGGAGGTGTCCCTGCGTATGGCGGGGGGTTGGAACTAGATGATCCTTGAGGTCCCTTCCAACCTTACCATTCTATGATTCTATGATTCTATGATTATCATGGGTACATAGCTTTTAGTAGTAACTGTTGCAGTAGCATCTCAGATTTCTTTAAAACAAGTGTAAAAATTGATGTAGTCAGAGAGCTCAGTGTTGGTTACACATATGACACAAAAGAGTGCAATTTATTCCTTCTGTTGTTTGCTGTAGCTTATGCACACTAATTGTCTTATATACCATTTAATTTACCTAAGCAGGAATAAAATGTTCTTTTTGGAGAGTCCTGTTACGTTTTGAGATAAGAAACCTTCAGACTCAAAGAATGAGATTTTCAGAAGACTGAATACTAGTATAGTCAAAACTAAGAACAAAAGTCACATGTACCCTGTGAGTATCTGCTTTATTTATTTATTCAAGTGAGCACCATACTTTGGAGGCCAGAATTGAGTTCTCTTGTAAATGCAGAAACATACATTTGCCACTTTTCTCCTGTTTTCAAAGGAAATTGGCTAAAGCCAGAGTCTAAGGACCATTCTAAAGTATTTAATGTTAACAGTTATAACCGATACTGTCAATGAGACCAACACCATTGAAGTACTGAAAATATACTGATCTCATAAAGACCTTAAGTCTTCTTAAAATTCTAAGCAAATTCTACTGTGATTTTCTTGTTTCAACTCTCACTCTGCCCATAAGCAATTTTTAAGTGTACCCCAAATGAAATACAACTCCGACTCTGAAGTCAGAAGTCACCTTTTGATTTTGGATAAATTGTATTACAGCAGCAGGGATTTCTTTTTTAGCTGTCTTGAAGGAAGACTTTTTCAGGATGAGAGAACAGTATGCTGTCAGGACATTGAATGAGGTTTGGGTATCATTTCTTTCATACAAATCATGATCTCATTCTGGAAAAGAGACACAAATTCAGGACTCATCCTAGTCTTCATGCTTGCACTATGGAGTGAAGAATATTTCTGTATTTTGTCTCTCTCTGATTTCATGAATCTTGCATCCTTTCTGCATAAATGAGCATATTCTGATTATTAGGACAATTGGCTGGGATTAAACTCCTCATGCTGAAGTGAACAAATTTTGATGGTTTTTTTTGTTTGTTTGTTTTGGTTTTTTTTTTTCTGTTTGTTGTTTTTTTTTTTTGCTTGAGTGAGAGTTTGTTATACACAGTAATTACAGAAAAACTGAATGTGGAATGGAACACTAGTTTTATTTTTGCAAAAAAATGGCAGAAACAGTTATGCTTTGGGTTGAACTTGTTTGTCAATGAGGGGGCCTTATGCTTTGGAGGGCTTATAAGAAAACAAACACCTAATTTGTGTCAAAATTACATTAAGAGAGGAAAAAAACACTGAAAATGTTTCCTTAAATACAAGTGGATGAAATAGTTGTGGTGGGGTTAAAATTACCACCCAAATAAAATCACAGGCTCAGAAGGTTTGGAAGCAAATGAAGATATATATTTACAGCAAGTTAAAATCTAAAAACATATAATACAACACATACAGACATATATACATATATACGTATAATTTACAAGTCAGAAAATAACACCACAAAACCTCTCAAATAATTTCTCCCACCCACCTGGACAGGGAAACAAAGGAATAGCTCTCCTAGAGAGAAATCAGGCCCATTGTTATCTACTCAGCCAAGGTTAGTGCAGCCACGCAAGACTGAACAACAGAAGTCAGTCATGGTGGAGGAGCAAGGGCTGAGAGCAAGAGAAGGAAGAAAATAGTTTATACAGCAGACTTTCATCCTAAACAGCAAGAGTGGAATGATACAGACTTACCTAATCGTTCTTTTGTATTCCTTTTGTATCCAATACAATTCTCATTTATAATTTCAAACAAAACTGAAGTGTTCAACTCCAAAACTACCACAACAGTCCTTTCTGCAGGGATAGGACAGAAGGCCCCCCACCAAAGACGACTTTTGCCAGGGATGCCAGCACATCAAACACTGTTAAGTCTTGTATAGTCAGCTATATGATGACAATAATATGTTTAGTCATGTGTGACCATTTGAGTTAGATTCCTACCTCAGACATAAAAAAAATTCAGAACAGAGAAACTTAAAAGAGGAAGTTCTGAGGCGAACATTCTAGGGATAGGCATATAATGGCAACAATGAATAAGTTAATATAATTTCATTGGAGCATCAAGAGCTTTATGTCTGGAAGCACAGTTTGTATCTCCCCCTTGCTGCTTCTGCAGCTTCGCCTGTGCCTGCTGCTATCTTCCCCTTGCCGCTGTTTTGGCTGCTTTTGCTGCTTTTGCTGCTTTGCTGCCACTTGATCCCTTCTCCATCTTCCTTCAGGTTATTATATTCCTGTAGTAGTTATATTTTCCCTACACTGTTATATTCGGTTTAAACTATAAGAAATAATATTTTTTTCCC
>VWZE01012625.1:20282-42274 GCA_013396675.1 Eubucco bourcierii
GGGTTAGAAGAAAAGTGGTTAGTGAGGATTAATTAGCAGAGGAACCAGAGCCCAGAAACTGCTAGATCGCCCCAGCAGCTGCTGTTCCAGCAAGCGCCAGAGAGAGACTGACTTATCTGATGTTTTGGTTATTGCTCCCAAACATTTTCTCAGCAAGCGTATGAGTGAAGTAGACATCATGATGTTTTCCTTTCACAGCCTATAGTGTAATTTTGTCTATTAAAATATTCCAATTAGCCTCAAACCAGCACACTGTGGCTGCCCTTGAAGATGCATTATTCAATTGACTCCTACAGATTTTTGTTACCGTTATTTCATTAAACAGTCCAGTGAAACTTTCATGAGGACTTGTTCTCACCCTTACATATCATAAAGCCATTAGAACAGCCACACTGTGTCCACTCAGTTTAGCACCCAGTTTACAACACTGTCCAAGAAGCCCACCATTTACTTGTACATCCTAATGAGAAAACCAGAAAGGATGAATAGATTGAATTTCACCAATCATGTCAGAAAAGAAAAATCATATTGTTTTGACACAAAAATTATATAAGGGCATAAAGTAGCTGAGAAATGGAAGCAATTAAAAATTCAGGAGTTCCTATTAACTACTGTCTTCAGCCAGATAGTGTTACTGTGCATGACGTCACTTATTAAAACACATTAATGACAATACTGTTGTAGTCACACAGAACAATTCTATTTATTCATCTCTCCAGATGAGCATCTTCCTTGAACATCAGCTGCTACTACTATATTTAGAGCAGCAAGATAACAATACCAGTGTGGCTTATTGAAAAGGCAACAAATACATTTTAGAAATGTTAGGTGTTGTTAATATGCATTGTTGCTACTTTGGCCACACAGTACTAGATTTCTGTATTCTCTACAGAGTAATAATCAAATAATTTCTGAATCCATGTCTTAGGCATTTACTTATGTTCTTTGATGTGCATCATCTTTCGTGGATTTATTTCTTATTTTGCTAAAACCATACATGTATCATGTATTTACAGACTACTCATTAGGGCTCAATTAAAATTTACAAAGTACAGGTGAAAAATTGTATCCCATTACAGGTTTCCACAGCCAGCTAATTTTCAACACAGGTATTTTCCATTAGAAATTGTCAGTTTACCAAGATTGTAATTTCTGGTTAATTTTCAACTTTTTTTGGTTGTTTTATTAATAATTCCATGGATAAAGCAATGAACTATGCTGCTTTCTTTAACACCATTTTTATCATGGCTTCCTGGTTCCCGCAGAAACACTCATAACAGTAGCCGTCTCTCCCCTGTAGAAGTTGACCGCTACGTTCTGTCACATTTGAAAATGCATAGCATATATTAAGTAGTATTCATTATCTGTTCCCAGTGTGGGATGGATGTCTTAAAACTTTTCTTTAAAAACAATACAAAACAAAAAAAACCAAAATATTGTCCACGTGGCTTTCTGGCTTTCGTGTACCACACAAAGCATCCATGAAAGACAAGAAGGACACGTCCTTCTTAGTCCGTTCAAAACAAAATTTTAGAGTGATACCCTTTCCTGAAGGTGAAGAAGTCTTAAATTCTACATTGTCTAGAAAAGAGAAGAAACTTTTGCTCTAAAAAGAAGGATGATGTAGCATAATTATAGCATATAGCCTGATGCTAGCCTTAATGAGCTGAGTCGTTTTCACAGTACCTTGCTTACAGTGGTGGTTAATATGATATGATAATACTCTAAAGGCTTAAAGGTTTCTCTTGGAATCAAATCTTAAATATATTTTATTATATTTCAATTTAAATCGCTCTTAAGCAACTGAATGCTTCACAATAATCTTGACATTACAACCTCTCAGAGTTGAGATTAAGGTGAGGATACACATATATGTATACATCTAAGCTGCTTGCCAGCCTCCCTTTTGCTCTTGGTCATACACTATTACTACTTTTGTTGTTTTGGCTACGCTGGTCATCTGAGACCTGCGTGAACTCATCCAACTTGCTAAATAAAAGAGAGAGAACAAAGAAATGTTTTGCTACAATAACCATTTTAACTTCTAGAATGAGACAAGTTATTCCCAAAGAATACCAATGTCTTTCTGTTACAGATGCTCAGTGCCATATCCCCAGAAGTAGTATCTTCAGAGGGCCTTTAGTCATATGGGTCCTATCCTTATTGCCCCATTTTTAGAAACGTTGGACATTTTAATTTCTTGAAGAATTAATTTTGTAATTGATGAGAGATTTGAGAAAAAAAGGTGGTATAGAAAAAACCCAACAAAACCTAATCAACAACCAAGTGAAAATTTTGAAACATCAGGACCATGGTATTTAAATTCAACACCCAAACTAATTACTGTGTATTTCTGCCATTAATCTTCTATTGTACACTTTAACTTTTCAGGTTATTGTATACAAAAAATTTGTCAGTGTCTCAGATACTGCACTCCTTCCTATTTCAGAAAAGTGAACAAAAGAACTAATGCATTTTTTTTCCCACATCATGACTCAAAATGTTACAAAGACTTTGGAACTTTGGAGTTAGGGGGAGGTTTTTAAAAACAGGGACTCTCCACAATGAGAGTCCTGTCTGTCTTCCTGCACACATGAGGATAAGGTCTTATATGCAGTTGGCAATTATACACCTGAACAGCATCAGTCCAAGTATGCAGTGTAAAAATGACGCTAATACAGTGAGGTAATTTACTCCTTTCCAAAGCTGGAATGTCAAAGTTCGCAACACAGGCTTTTCATAAAGCATTTTAAAATGGATTTTAAGTAGCTTGCAGCAGATAAAGAAAATATTTGCAGTTATGGAAATGGTGCAGAAGTCATACTCTGTGTGCAAGAAATAAAATCTCTTATTTCCACCAAGATCTCACAAGTGGTGCACTTCTACATTTAACATTTCTCTTTGTGCTGCATCGGTCATATTGCATCAAAATAAAACGCAGTATTGGATTCTTTTCCTTATTATCACCATCCCAGTTCCTCAACTCTGCTGGAAATGAACTTCAGTCACTGCAGAGCAAATTGTGTGCCCATTTGCAACTGAAACAAGTAACAAATCTGCTTTTACACACAGGGACACATCAGTATCACAGCATGTGGTATTGTGACAGGTATGCTATTATGATTTCCTTTTAAAATCAAAGAATGGGTTTATTTTACTTGCAGGAAGTGTTGGGTAGGGCTTCCTTTCCCCTTTCAAACCACTGGAAATATTTACTAGTTAGTTGTCCTCTCTTTCTATGGAATGGATATACCTGCTCAATATCTGTTATAGATTAGTTCTGATTTCTATTGAGATAAAACACAAACCACACCCATCTCTTAGGAAATAATTATTTACAAAACACACAGTAAATTTTTGCAAAAATTACTTCACACCCCTCTGAAATTTGCTGAGCGTGTGTTGAAGAAAACTCTGAAAGTTAGGAGAAAAATAAAATCTCACTTTTGTATTGTACACAATCATTCACACATAATCATTTACAGTAATGTGTAAGTAAACAACATTATAAAGCTTTTCAGTCTTTGTAGCAAACGCTGGATTTCCCTTCATCACCTTAAACCTGAAGTACATTCAAAGTTATTATACATAGGGTTTTGCTAAAGGCTGCCAATAAAAGCTCCTGTGTTACCAGAGCCTCAAAGTATTGAACAAAATTAGTTCTGCTCTGTAGTGCTGATATTAATAAGGATCTTAAAATTAAAAATGCTAGAACTGACCGTTGTCAACATTTGAGTGTTTTCTACAGCTTCATGTTAAAACTGGACAGTCGTCAGATGACACACAATGCTCTCTTAAGTAGAAGTGAAGTAGATAAAAAGCCAGATGGAAATTTCAGGAAAATCACTGAGCAACCCCTGGGACAGAGTTAGGTAAGTTATTTCTAGAGGTGAGTTTGAGTCAATTATGAAGGCCACAATCCCTTTTGTTTTCTCTAAGTATGCCTGTAGATCACTTTGTGGACAATTGACAGATTTTACTCCCTTAGAATGGTAGAAATGAGAAGAGATAGTATAGCCTGCAATGCCACTCAGACTTGTCATGCAATCCTATCAACTTCATGTTTAGAGGAGCTGAACTTCGTGACGCTTGATTGAAAATTTGAACAACTGCTTTAGCTCCAAGTTGGTGCAGTCTTGTTGAATGCAGATGGGAGCATGCCCCCATGTTTGACAGCAGATATATGCAAAGATGTGTCATTGCAGCAGGACTGAACTCAGAAAGATTGTGTGGAACTTACAGTCTTTTTAACATCTCATACAGATTTTGTCACTTTTGAAAAATTCAATTTCTTTAAAAAAAACAGGGGGAAACCTATGTGTAATGTTGTTCTTTTGAAATAATACAAGGCTCAGTGCAAAATTTTGAAGATGTTACCAGTTTTTTCAGTGGAATTTTGAAACCACTTTGGTAACCATTATCAACTGATACTGGTATGGAGTGGTTTTGGGGAGATTGTGTTCTACAATTGTAAGCCTGAGCCAGGAACACATTCTTTGGTACCGAGAGAAACATTCTTTGGTACAAAGTAAGTAACAATCAATTGTAGTGACTTTACATTTGAATAAAGTATCTGACCATAATAAAGTGAAACTGGACATTGCAGCTAGACAGGCATAGATGAAATTTCCACCCTAAATGTAGCCACTGTACAGCATAGCTACTTTTCCACACCAAGTAGACAGACCTACCTACAAAACCTTTGTGCAGAAGCCATAGCCTCATCCAAGTAGAGTTTTAAAAAATACAGGCAAATTTTCTGCTGAGAATGCTAACAACTAAAATGCATGTGAGCCACCATGACTCATGTCTGTCAAGTCAGTTCCATTTTCAGTGCCAAACTCCAAGCACAAAAAAAGACCAAGATGGAAATGTGGCAAGAGTTCAGTTTTGTAGGACAGTATGATCATATAGTACAGCACTTAAGCAAGATCTCAAAACATGATTTTTCACTCTTTAGAAGACTAAAGTATTTGGAGACCCACAACAAGGTTCTGTTTACTGGACTGCTCCACTGAAAAAGCAAGTACAGGACAGAGAGTAAGGAAGGCCATGGTTACCCAGAATGCAATTTCCTGTGGACTGCTGGTGACTGTACAGACGCATTCTAAACTGTGGATCTTAGTTCCAGATCTAAATTGGAAGAGAGTAAAGCCTTCCAAAAGAGAAGAGGCAGGAAACACACCATTCTGCTGGACTCAACACAGTGATATTAAAACATTCTTTCCAAATGCAATCCAACAGACATGGATATTTGTTACATAGAGTGTAGAAGACATGAACTGTCACCATCTTTTTTAAGTACTAGAGAAAGAAAATCTTGTCTTCTTATTATTTACTTAGTGAAATGATTTAGAAAAATCCCTGAAAGGGTTTCTATCTCCAGATCATTCATAAACTCAAAATCAAACAATAAACCCCAGGTCCCACAATTTCCCTACAGAACCTTTGTGTTTTCTATCTGCAAGAGAGTCACTGTACCATTGTCAGCTAGCCCCGCACTCCAGACTTATTTGTATTGATGGGTTTTTTTGCAGTATCCTGAACAAACAACATGGCATTAGGCATTTCACAGACATTCCAAGTATGGAAAGCATATAGAATGCTACTTTATAATTACCTGATGTTATCTTAAACATGTGAGTCTATTTGCCCCAAACCAAGATACAAACAAAGATTTTTAGCTTAGCTGCCACATGACAAACCAGGCACATTTCCATTTCTGTTGTCATCAGTTGTGCCACGCACTACAACTACTTCCTTTTCATTAGCACATTTGTTACACTACTACAAACTACTTACGCTCCTGTACCTGTGAATACACTGATTTAATTCTCTCAACACCCTGTTAGAAAATAATGTTCATTATTTGCTCTTTTGAAGAACACCTTTTCAGTACTAAATTTTGTGCCTGCACCACAACACAGCAAGTATGGAAATGGCAGAGAAAATACATACACTGTATGCAAGACAAAAGTTTCATAACAAAAATGTCTAACATTCAAGCTTCTAAGTCAATAAGACACTTATACTAAAAGCCCAATTTTCATCCAGTTTTTCTCTAACAGGAAGAAAAACTGTGTATTACATCACTTTGGTAACAGACATTAGAAAAACATTAGTAGAAACAGATATTCAAAGTAAAATGTTAATTTTACTATTCATAGTAAAATATCAGCATTTAAAACAAACAAAACAAACAAACAGAAATTAGGTTGAGAAAGAAAATTACTCCAAAGTAAGGCTGCATTTTAGTTGAACTAGGTGTGCTTTTACGAGGATGTGCTCATTTGTGCTGTTTCTTGCCACTGTCAATTATGGATGCATGAGATACTGTAAGATATTGTGTGCATACACAAGATAGTACCTAAACAATATAGCTGGCACAGTTGAATGGGCCCTGCACAGATAAATGGAAGACCTCACCTGAAATATTCCTATTTCTTTATTTTGTATGGTACAAAAAAAGGTCATTCTATTGTCCAAGTGGAAATTCCTTTCTTCTTAAGGCCCCCTTTCTGAACAGTTCGATTATTTCTGCTCTGAGGATGGTAATGCAGGGATCACTGTAGCCAGTCCTCAACACATTCCTTGTCAAAGGACTCACAAGAGTCAAATTCAGCCTTATTTTCTGTCAGAGGGCTTTCAACACTATGAAATGTGCTTGTACAAAAGTACCAGAATTGTCAGGCGCATGTCCTACAGCTAATTTTGCCGTATCCTGGGACTCGCTCCTGTCCTTCAATGGATATTTTAAATGAGAAGAAAGATTAAATTTGTAGGGAATGGACACATAGTCACAGGTTTAGGGTTTTTTTGTTTGTTTGGAGTTTTTTAAAAATATATATTCCTCTCCCTTTAAATGCAGTGCACTATTTCGAAGAAAACTACTGTGGGAGAGTATATTTCTTCATGTAGCAGACGTTTCACAGTACTGTAATGATTATTAAAATGTGGTGCTTTCTTTCTAGAATTACAAAGCAAAAACATAACTTTTAAAACTCTCTGAGCAAGGCAGTTTCAAGTTTGTGACAGCTCATAACAAGATATTTTTAGTATGTTAAGCAGCAGAAGAAAGTAAGAGTAGGAATTTTGTATGTACTATTAAACTACTCACAATGAATTTCTTGATGTAAAAACCACCATATTGCCCTCTACAGGTTGATTTCATAGAATCATAGAATCATACAATGTCAGGGCCTGGAAGGGACCTTGAAAGATCATCTGTTCCAGCCCCCCTGCCAGAGCAGGATCACCTAGAGCAGATCACACTGGAATGCATCCAGATGGTTCTTGAATATCTCCAGAGAAGGAGATTCCACAATCTCCTTGGGCAGCCTGTTCTAGTCCTCTGTCACCCTCACAGTGAAAAAATTCTTCCTCAGGTTCACATGGAACTTCCTGTTCCTCAACTTCCACCCACTGTCCCTTGCTCTGTCACTGGGCATCACTGAGAAGAGGTTGGCTCCATCCTCCACACTCACCCCTTACATATTTATAAACATGAATGAGGTCACCCCTTAGTCATCTCCTTGTATTCTGTATATAACTATTCTGTTTGCATGAAGCATGTTGCAACCATTAGACCTGATCCATATCTACTATGAAAAGCTTTAAAATCACATCTGTATTATAAATTAGCCAGTATTGATCTCCCTAATAATCTCAGAACAAATACAGGAGTCTTAAAGATCTTAATATAGAGTAGCTATGTAGATTCATCAAGAAAGCAAACCACCAAGTACCACAAAAAGAAACCATTAACTGTGGAAAGTCAGAGCATGTGTGGCTTTTGATTTGTAGTTACTGGTTTTTCTTCAAACTTATTCAATATTTTTAACTGGCAGAATACTTGATTTTAATAGCCTTCTTGCATAATTTACTATGTATTATAGACAAAAAGAATTTTGCATTAAAAATAGACAGGCAATCTCCTATTTTCACAAAGCTATAACTTTTTAAGGCAAAAAGTTTATTTAGTCCTTAGTTGCTGAAAAGCTGGGTATTCTTTAAAGGGATATTTTTCTCTATTCTTTTTACATTTAGTCAATACAGAGTTCCTTATCCATCAATTTCAACTGCTGTTGAGATTGTACTGTCTAATCTTCTTTTTAGTCTTTGATTCTTTCTTCAGGTAAAGTCTTTTCCAAGGCGCTATTTGCATTTTCATTATCTATTTTACTTAACATTCCTGTCATTGTTTCATGAATGTGTTAGGATTCATGTGTCACTGTACATATGTGAATGCAGGCAAAGGGAAATATAATGTTGGCAGAGTGTAATTAGGCAACTTAAATTAATTAGGCAACTTAAAATTTCATGGACATTAAACTCAATAATTATTTTTTAGTCATGTACAAGAAGAGTTTTAATGGCTACCAAGCCCAGGATCCTGACTTTTGCTAACTGAAACATATAGATTCCTAAGCCAGTACCAGTCCTGAAAGATTCAGTCTGACACTGGTACCAGAAACAATAGGTAGATGGAAGAGATCTAGCTCTGCCAGTGTAATGGTTTTCAATGTCATGCCCAGGATTCCTGGAATTCCCTATAGCACAACTAAGCATTCAAAACTTGTATTTGAAGATTCCAGAGGACCTTATCACGCAACATCACCATTTACAGCATCATTGATTAGGTCCTGAAAAGCACTGCATTGGCAAGATTTAGGTTTCTGCTGCAAAAAAATTTGCCTTTGTGTATATATATACAAATATAAAAAAAAATATACATGACATATATGTAGTAATATATATATTTACAAATATATTTTTATATACAAATATATGTATATATATATATACACACACAGAGATATATACATATATATATATGTATGTATGTATACCCTCCTTCCCTCAAATCTATTCCTCTTCCTCTCTTCCTCTTCTGGGCTTTTTTGCTAAAATACATCAATTCTATGGCTATGCATTCATCATCCATTCTTGTAACTATTAATTCAATGGAAACTATCAGTAATTTAAGTAGTTTCAATTCAACAGAAGGCAGACATATTTTGGTGAAGCTCCATCTGTTTCACCTGGGACTTCTTCACCAAATGACTGTGAGAGAAACTGGAGAGAACCACGGCTATCATTTGCCCATCTTTTTCACTTTTTACTTTTGCTCTTGCCTTGTTTCTGTCTAAGGAAGTAAGATGAAATTGTATTTAACAGTAAGAGCATTCAGATACTTTATATAACACTTTTGTCAAAAGGGCAATTTCTTCAGTCTTCAGTATGAAGCAGTAACTCTCAAACGAAGGTATTATTCCCATCAAAACTCTATGTTGTTTCAATCTTAGTGAAAATAAAAAGCTTTTACATTAATAATGTGATCCTGTTCCATAAATACAAGAGACTCTTGCCTGCAGTTCATTAGGGTAGCCTGCAAGTGTAATCAAGCATTTCATGAACAGTTGCTGTAATTAGCTTCTCTCATCAATTCTACACAAACTCATCCTCTGTAATGGCTGCATTCCTGCAAATGTAAAGTCGATGAGCACATCAGACAAAGTGAATTCTTACCAAATGGTCCTTCATTTTTGTTGTCTTGGTTTTTACCTCTTTTGTTGCACTTCAAGAATGCAGGGAAGGAAGTTAGGTTTCCTATCAATTTAATGAAGCATACAGAGAGTACTTACCTAGAAAACAGAACATTAAGAAAGGAATTATTAGAACATGGAAGCTCACAATTGTTACTTACATTGTTAGCATATACAGGTATCCACAGAAATACTAGAGATTTTTTTGTTTGTTTTTACTTAGCTATCAAAGCTATTTTATGTCACTGCACCAAGAATGTGAACTTAGCACAAAAATATCACAGAATCATAGAACTGTAGAATCATTAAGGTTGATAAAGATCATCAAGTCCAACTGTAACCCAAACACCATGACCACTATATCCTAAAGTTCCACATCTACACACTTTTGGAACATCTTCCAGTGATGGTGACCACCTCCCTGGAAGCCTGTTCCAATGCCTCGCCACTCTTTCAGTAAATAAATTTTCCCTAATGTCCAATCTAAACTTCCCTTGGCACAAATTAAGCCCATTTCCACTTGTCCTATCACTACATACTTAGAAGAAGAGATCAATGCTGCCTTCACTACAACCTCCTTTCAAGTAGTTGTAGAAAGCAATAAGATCTTCTCTTAGCCTTCTCTTCTTCACGCTAAACAACTCCAGCTCTCTCAGCTGCTCCTCATAAAACACACCCTCTAAACCTCTTACCAGTCTCATTGTCCTTCTCTAGACACCCTCCAGGATCTCAATTATCTTTCTTATATTGGGGTTTCCAGAACTGAACACCATACTCAACCTGTTTCCTCACCAAGGCTGAACACAGGGGCATGGTCACTTCTCTACTCCTGCTGGATGCTCTGTTTTTGATACAGGCCAGGATGTTGTTGGCCTTCTTGGCCACCTGGGCACACTGCTGCCTCATGTTCAGCTGTCTGTCAATCAGTGCATTCAGATTCTTTTCCAAAAGGCTGCTCTCCAGTCACTCTTCCCCAAGCTTGCAGTGTTGCTTGGAATCAGTTGTGATCAAAGTTCAAAACCTGGAAGTTGGTCTCACTAAACCTCATCTCATTGGCATCAGCCCATTGATCCAGCCTGTCCAGATCTCTCTTCAATGCCTTCCTACCCTCAGGCAGACCAGCATTTCTGCCCAATTTAGTGTTGTCTGTGAATCTGCTGATGGTGCATTCAATCCCCTCATCCAAATCATTGCTAAAGATGTTAAACAGAACTGGCCCTGATGCCAAGCCCATGGGGGACACCATGTGTGACTGGCTGTCAACTGAGTTTAACTACTTTTACCACTAGTCCTTGGGCCTGACCACCCAGATAGTTTCCAATCCAGTGAAAAGTACATCTACCTATGCCATGACGTGCAAGTTTCTCACAGAGAATGCTGTGGAAGGCTTTACCAGGTAGACAACACCCACAGCCTTTCCCTCATCCACTGCCTTTCCCTCATCCACTAGGCTTGTCATAGAAGCAGATACGCTTGGTCAAGCAAGACCACCCTTTCATGAACTCATTGTGGTTGGGCCTGATACCACCATTATCCTGCACTTGCCATGTGAGTGCACCCAAAAACTATATATGTAAGGATGTTGTGTTGCTTAGATATTCAAAATTATTTCCAAATGTTGTTACTAATCTTCTTTCTACAGTCACTGTTCATTAACAAGTCTCTTAACAATACTTAGTATTTTATACAGCACTTCCACTTGACAGTTTCTATACAACTTACTCCTCTTTTTCTATGGACAACCTTGTATAAATTTTTATTTTGACTACAAAATTAGATGCTGCAATACATTTTTGTGCAGTTAATTTAAAAATTACTTTTTTGTTTAGTATTTCTCAATATCGCTGTATTTACTAATATCAAAATACTTAAGTGAAATGTGAATTCGCAGATCTTCACAGAAAATGAAATGTTGCAGCCATTATAATATAGTCAAACCAAATTTTAGATTTCAAAAATGAAACATTGAAGGCATTTTATGATCCTTAAAGTTCCTTTGCTATTTAGTTCTATTAAAAAAATCTGACATAAATTTGGGTAATATAAAAGAATACAAAAGTCTGTGAATTTATAAGAACTATGCAAGAAGAAACAAGAATTCCCTGCATTTAAAACGTAACCGGACACCAGGACTTTTACCAGTGGTCATGGGAGTGTTTCTCTTCAGTAATTTATCCAAATCATGCTAACCAAACACAGTGAAGAATTAGTGTTTTAAAAGTATCATCTTCAGTAGTCTAAAAACATCTATAACCTTAATTACAGGTGCAGGGAAGCTCCTGGTCAAAAAAGCCCCACAACCTAAAAAAGGTAAGCCCAAAGAATAAAGCCCTATTATTCAGCACTACTTAATTTCCCATCTATTACAGTTTTAGCAGAAATACCATAAAAAATATGATTATTGAATGGTTGAATGCTCAGTTCATAAGTGACAGTGAAGAGAGCATTACAAGAACTGCAAGACTATACAAATGGATCTGACGCACATTACAAGTCATTGCAACTGTAAAACGCCTCTCTATGATTTTTTTTTTCTTTTTTCTTTTTTTCCCCTTGGCCTACTTTTAATGATCTCTCTTTCTCAGCAGAAAAAACAAAATCACTCCCTGGTGTCTAACACTCCCTGTAAGCCTAACATCTGAACATCCTGGGCTTCACAGTTTGGGGATGTTGGTAGTCTTGGTGTTGTCAGCCATGTGCGATTATTAAGGCTACAAGTACACAACAATACAGATGTTGATCAATGACAGGTGCAAAACTGGAGAATACTAGAGCAGAAAAGTAACTTGCCTGTCTCAAACTATTCAGACTGCTGTGAACAGAATTAGTGTCTCAGCTTTTTTTTCCTGAATCCAGTTCCGCTCAAGGGAAAATTAATTCTCAACATATAACAAACTTTAGAATTAGAAGACTGTCACCAACTGTGGCATATAATACTCTATAAATAATAAATAAACTTCCTAAACACGGGGTCTATTGAAACATGAGAGGAAAAGAAATAACTTCATAGTGTGCATCTATAGATTTTTTCTTTTTTAATCATAGCCTCACTGTAGCTTGATCTGTATTTTGTATTACTGTCAAGTCACTGCATTTGTTTGTTAGAGTTCCTACAAATCTGCATGTTAGCAATTCTGTGTGTATGATACAAATGCTGTGACACTTTTTTCTGTTCTAAATAGTTTTGTCTAATAATTTAGAACTTTACATTAATAATACAACTCTATCAGTACAGTATAATAAAGAGGTTTTTTACTAGACTTAATTTAGTGCTGGTATAAAATTGACTTCAACATTTAGGGGAAAAAAAAATCTAGAGTTTGGTTGATACAGTGTTTAGTAGAAACAGGTTGAAGAAGACCTTAGTGGTTGAAGAAACTGATTATTAATCAAAGACATCAGTACATGAATGCTAATAATATTTATAATCAGGAGAAGCTGACTACAGACATTTTAATGTTTTAAATCTGTAGGTTGAGTTCTATTTTAACTGTTTTTCAAAACAAGTTTCTAAGACACCTCATCTGCTTTCATGATAGTTATTCTGTAGCATTTAGGGGGTAGCAGAAATAAGATTATAAGAAAATACCTGTAACAAATGCCATAAGGAGTATTTCTTATTAAAGAAAATTAAAATCCACCAGGAAAAAACCTTCATGTTAAAGTTTTTTTTTTTTTCTGTTTTAACACATTAAGACAGCATAAAAATGCACATTATACTGGTGTACAGTATAGCTAGCTCTGCCATGGACCATAAATAGTTTTAGATGCTTCTTCAGATCCAGAAGATCAAAACGAGACACATACAGCTGTAGACTAGTTTGAAATAGCACAATGCATCTCCTCTTCATACTTGATTCAGTGATAAAATTGCTGCACAAGAACTTTTACATAGGGAAGAAGATTCTGTATGTCATATGACCAGAAAGGGGCTTAGAGCAACTGGTTTAGCTTTAGCTGTGTACTCCTCCCTTCTTTAACGAAAGAGGCTATAATTACTATATACAAAACTAGAACATTCATGATTTTCAAATGCACATACCTCTTCATTCATGATTTTCAAACATTTATACCAATGTGTCTGCTCCCTCCCTGAAGGTGTTCAAGGCCAGGTTGGATGAGGTCTTGAGTGAACTGTACTAGTGAGAGGTGTCCTGCCTATGGCAGGGGGTTGGAACTAGATGAGCCTTGAGGTCCATTTCAACCTTACCATTCTATGATTCTGTGATTAAAAGCTGTAGATTTGCTGGATGAACTACAATTCATAGAATCATAGAATTATAGAATGGCAAGGTTGGAAGGGACCTCAAGGATCATCTAGTTCCAACCCCCTGCCATAGGCAGGGACACCTCCTACTTGTACAGGTCACTCAAGACCTCATCCAATCTGACCTTGAACACCTCCAGGGAGGGAGCATCCACCACCTCCCTAGGCAACCTATTCCAGTGTCTCACCACCCTCACTGGAAAGAACTTCCTCCTAACATCTAGTCTAAATCTCCCCTCTGCCAGTTTAAACCCATTACCCCTTGTCCTGTCATTGCAGGACCTTGTAAATAATCCTTCCCCAAATTCATATTCAAATAATTCATAGATCTCCACTTCTCCTACCACAGATACAATATTTTTTTTTAATTAAATAAAGCAATGGATCAGAATATCCACACACTCTGGGGTGTTGTGCAATGTCACAGCTTCTGCTAGGTACCCTGAGACTAGGAAGGCACCAGAAAGATGTGCTGTGTAATTGCATTGGACAAAGTCAAGCTCAGGTTAATACATTCTCTTTCTTGGTGGGGGCTTATTAGCTGTCTAGCAGACTGGCTTCTATCTCAAGTACTTCCGAGCATTAGTGGAGTGGGTATAGGACTTTTCCATAGTCACTAGGAAATTGGCGAGGGTCAGGTGGAGAACTGGTTCACTGAGATACACAGTGAGATACATTGAGGGCCCTGGGTCTGGATATCATGGAAGACAGTGATTGTTTTGAACTATCTATAGGGAGAATATAAGGAGGTACAGTCAGACTCTTCTCAACAATTCATGGAGAAAAGAGAAGAAACAGCTCTCGTGGTTTGCACAAAAGAGCATTGTGAACGGATATAAGAAAAAAAAAAAAAATCTTCACAACTGTGATAAGAATAGAAATCACCTGCCCAAAACTGTTGTGGAATCTCCACTCCTGAGAAGCTTCACTGGTGACAGTCCTGGGAAAGGTGATACAAAACCTAGACGTTAGCTCTGTTTTCAGCAGAGGACTGGATGAGATAGCTTCCAGAGAAAGCTTCCAAGCTAAACTATTTTATGTTTCAGTGATTTTAACTCCATAGTTGCAAACAGTAATAAAAATGTTTTATAGAAAGAAAACAGAAATGAGACGGTCAGAACATTGTTTATATCCCCTCCCTTTCACTGGTATCTCTGATGTTGGGCATCCTTCAGCTACCTCCCCACGGTGGGCCTCTATTTTGTTGCTAATGGATTCCTTATTGCAATCATTTTTTGTGCAGCTTAGAGGTTCTGTAAACAGTTATCTACAATTAATATACAAATGCATGCTCTAAACACCTAAGTGTTAAACATTTCCTGTTTGATTACATGTCATGTTACAATACAGTTTTGCAACTCAGGAAAGGGAATAAACACTTTGTAAGAAACAGAGTGTTATCAGTGTACTAGTCGTACCCCTTAGATGAATAAACTGGTATTTGCTTTTGATCATTCCTAATTTAATTAACTTGAGATTTACTCTTTTAGTTCCTATGACAACTTTGAAATATCTGAAATTGTGAGTTGCGTATATGGAGTCTAGGATAAACTATGTTCTTTACTAACAGGAAAGGAACATTATGGAAATTACACATAGGAATAAAATCAGAGTATAATATTAAATATTTTAACAATATTTCTTGATATATTTACTTAGTATTAAAAGAGATTAAATATGTAGGTTTGTAATGTCTGTCTATTGCCTGTTCTGTCAACCAGGTGTGCTTCGTAACGCTATATGAGACAGCCTGGAAGCATTGGGCTGTGCTGTACTTTTGTCCTTTCCAGATGACAGAGGAAGGGTGGAAAGGATTAGCTTCTCTCACAGTTTAAATACTATGATGGACACCTTCATGAAGTCCAGAATAACAAACAACTTTAAGTTCCATCTTTGTAAACCTGTTTTCTTTATATGCAAGACTAGTGTAAATTTATAATGTTCAAATCTTGGCATTGATGGATATAGTCTCAGTGGCGCTGGTGCAGAACTCCTAATTAAAGCCACAGCTGGAGAAAGAATTATAAGAACAAGAAGAAATCTGGAGCAATTTTAGTTCCTCCCCTCAAAACACACTCAAATCCTCTCAGCATTTTTATAAAAAAGCTCAGTACCAGATAAATACATAATTTGCTTCTCATTAGACTGCAGAATAAAAATACTTGCATAATGAATATTTGAAAACTAAATGACATATGGCACTGCCACCACTCACACAGCATTTGCTCTCCTTTCACTCATTCATTTGTGCTTTTTAAGGAAACAGATCAAAGATCCCCACTCTGAAAATGGCTTTTAAATGCTCATGGTACACATCAGGCAAAGTAATCTCTGTATGCTTCTGCTTTCAGTTTGGGACGGTGTAACACAGATAGTTAAATTAACTACTGTCTAAAACAGTTCTGCTACCCAAACCTTTTCTTCCTCCTTTCTTCCTCTTGGGGCACCCTAAATCCCTTCTACCCCCCAACCCATCTCCAGAGGTTCAAATGGGGACAGAAGAAGGTGCAAAAAACTGCTCCCCCTCCTCCCCCCACCTTGCGGGCTTAAAGGGAGAACAGCAAAAGGCACCTTTTTCCACACATGTACTGACTTGTGGGAATGCCCATGCTGGAGTCGGGTGGTGACTGGTTGGATTCTTTGCACCCAGTATATATGGCAAGTGGACACATTGTCTAGGAAAAACTACAAATAGAGTTAGGAAAAAAGCATGCAATTCCCGCTCCGCACCATTCTGTGCAGTCCTGCTCTTGCACAGTTCATGCCACTCCCCCACAAATCTGCAAGTTCGGCAAGTCCTTAGGCCCACTTGAGAGAGAGCTGACAGCAGCACCTCGGCCTGACTTCTCTTGGACTACACCATATCCTGACTGCCTGCTCACTACCCCAAGCTGGGCAGCACACCAGCAGTTTGGCTTTTCCCACTGCTGCTAAGGCAATGTTGCTCAATGATCTTTTGCCTGATGGAAACTGTGTCTGAGACACTTTGATTTTGGCGGGTTTTATTCACCTCAGACTTTGCTGCATGGATCCACAACTGAAATACAGCTTGCAGTTTCAGAAGCTGCCTCAGAGAAATTCAGCAGGGATCATCACAAAATTCCTACTTCACTTTGGTGAGAAAAATCCTCTCTCCCCAGATTCTCTGCTTAGCCTGATTTATAAGTGGGGTAAAGGTGTCTTGTAGCTTAGCCTTTTCCATTTTCTGACTTTCCTCAATTAATAAACTTGCCCATAAGCATCCTTGAGAAGATTCCCAACTGAACTGGAGCCTGTAAACAAACCTTAACTGGTTCTGCATATGGTTTGGGGACAGGAAAATAAAAGTAATTCTAGTTTTATAATTCCTGCTTTGGACAATAAATCCTCAACCAAACCATCCTGGCCCTAGACTTTTGGTTTTTCATGCACTTTTCTTTCCTTACTTTTGCATAAATTTACTGCCTTCATACTTGTCTATTTGGGAAAGCTACATGAAAGTTCAAGACATGCACACGTCTAGCAAATGGCTGTGATTTTTGTTTTGTTCAGTGGCTCACATCCTCTTCCCTCCCAGTTCACCCAGCGAGGTATCTCTGTTGCCCACAAGAGGGGTTGCTGTTTGTCCTGGTAGGACATAAATCCTGCCAGGTTGGTTTAACCCTTGCTCTCCTCCTCCTGTTGCAGGTCCGGGAGTCATAGAAAATTGAGCAAACAAAGCCTTGAGGTTAGGAGCTTAGCACCATGTGTCAGGTGTCTGGTGCAGCCCCCAAATTTCCAAAATGATCTATTTAATGGAGAGTGATTTAGAAACCCTGCCTTTCTACCCACCACCTTTCTACAATGCCTTTCTGCAGAGACCTCCACAGGGAGAGTGCCCCATTAGCGGCTCCGTAACTGGGAATCATTGTGACCAAGTGTTTGTTGCTTACACTGACAGCTCAGCAGCAACTCAGCTCTGCTCTCCTCCCCTATACCTGGAATATTGTATATTTTACTGCAGGATCATTGTGAGTTTTGGAAGTGTTCTTGTACAGAAAATTTACTCAGGGAGCAAGGTGTTACGGGTACATATCCTGGAGTCGATACTAAGCCTCTGTAGCATAGTCAGAATTTTTACTGTTTTCACATTCCAATTTTCCAAGTTCTGATTGTTTAAACTATTTAATTCTGTGTTCCTAAATATCCTTTGTGCAACTATTTCCTGTTGACCAAAAATCCAAAGAATCTCAGGGAATTTCCCAGAATTTTTGAATATTAATACTAAAAATTAATATTCATACAGAAAATAATAATTGCGATTCACAACTGATTATTAATATCGTATCACTGTTTTCAGGGAAAGGGCAGTGAAATGGAGTACACAAGTGCTACTGAGTTGCTTTAGCACAAAAACATATTTCAGTAGTTGCTAGAAATGAGCTACATTTTGGACTCAAGTGGCCAAGGAATGATCTCAGGCTTTGTCTTCTGGCCAAGCTCTGGGGAACACAAACATCATGAAAGGATGGCTAACAAAGGCATGGGGAGAGAGATGTACATGTAACAATTTGAAAAATAAACCAGTGAAGATCCTGTAGCTGCATCACCAAAAAAGACAAGGATTCGCTACATAAGGAATTGGCTGGATGGTCACACACAGAGAGTGGTGATCAAGGGCACAATGCCCACCTGAAGACCAGTGACAAGTGGTGTCCCTCAGGGGTCAGTGCTGGCACCAGTGCTGTTTAACATCTCTGTCAGTGACATGGACAGAGGAATTGAGTGCACCCTCAGCAAGTCTGCAGATGACACCAAGCTGTGTGGCACAGTCGACTTGCTAGAGGGCAGGGATGCCATCCAGAGGGACCTGGACAGGCTGGAGAGTTGGGCCCAGGCCAATCTGATGAAACTCAACAAGGCCAAGTGTAAGGTCCTGCACCTGGGTAGGCACAATCCCAAGCACAACTCCAGGCTGGGTGGTGAGAGAGCAGCTCTGAGGAAAAGGACCTGGGGGGTCTGGGTTGATGAAAAGCTCAACATGAGCCTGCAGTGTGCACATGCAGCTCAGAGAGCAACCGAGTTCTGGGCTGCATCAAGAGCAACGTGGCCAGCAGGACAAGGGAGGGGATTCTGCCCCTTTACTCTGCTCTCATCAGACCCCACCTGGAGTACTGTGTGCAGTTCTGGAACCCTCAGCACAGGAAGGACATGGAAGTGTTGGAGCGGGTCCAGAGGAGGGCCACAAAGATGATCAGAGGGCTGGAGCAGCTCTCCTATGAGGACAGGCTGAGGGAGTTGGGGCTCTTCAGCCTGGAGAAGAGAAGGCTTCGAGGGGACCTGATAGTNGTTCAAGACCAGGTTGGACTTGAGTGACCTGTACAAGTAGGAGGTGTTCCTGCCTGTGTCAGGGAGTTGGAACTAGATGATCCTTGAGGTCCCTTTCAACCTTACTATTCTGGTTCTGTGATTCAGAAGAGATTTCTCATTAACAGAAGCAAGAGCAGCAGGGCAGTCATTTTCTCAGAACAGCACCCTTTAGTGACAATGTCCTGGAGAGCTAGGGCAGAAGTCTGCTTTTGCCTTTCTCTGCAGCAGCAGGTTTCTTAATCAGTATTCCACCTGTAGCAGGTCCTGCATGGATCTTGTATTACTTCCTGAAGTGATTGAGAGTTTCAGTTCTGGCTACACCTGCTTATCCTGTGTGCTGCAACAGCTCTGATGCCAGGGAGATCAGACCATTCCAGAAAGCCTGTTTCTCATGCTACCAGGAGAGACAAAGAAGCAATGAGTTTTCACCTCCTGAACATACAGTGTTCAGACCTGTGTCTCTGAGCTTTAATTTTGAGTATACCACTTGAACTTTATGAAAACTTCCAAATTGCATAATCCAGAACCATGATGGTTAGAGTAGAAAATGTGTTTTAAAGAGATCTAAAGGATTTAAAGGATCTGAGATAAACCATAATATTTAATTGCCTTCTACCTACAGCTGCTCTGTCCTCTTCACCATCGCAATTCCTCTACTCACAACTTCCATAGTATGTAAAAAGAGTTCAGCAATTACAATTCCAATAGTCTTTAAGCGTTTACATTAAAAACATATCTCTGGAAAACAAATACTGAGGGCTGATGGCTCTTTTAAGATTATTTAAGACTTTGTGCCTAACTATCAGCCTATAATAATAGTAAGACATGACCAATATGACATTTCTGACGTAATTTGCAGTTGAATAGGACCGCATTTCAAAGCAAAACAACACGTAATAAATTGTATTTTAAGGATTTCTAAAGTTGCTATGACAATGAAAATGCTGTTTTATTCACAGGAGTTATGAAAAAGGGCTAATGACATCAAGGACTTTTGTAGGAGAAACTGCTGCAATGTTGCTCGTATCTGTGTGACAGCACTTCTCAGTAACACAGCTGAAGGGGTGAGCAACTGCATGCAGCTCTGGAAAAGCTCTGCAAGAGATGGTAACATGCACAGAAGCACTGCTTCCCATAATTTCTAGTTGAACCAACAAGTCTATGATCCGTGCTATTTAGCACAACAGACCAAACCTAACAACTGATAATCTAAAATTTCTTTACAATATGAGACAAACCATCTCACTGTTTAACAAGAGTGTCACAGATATTTCAAAGGTTTATGTCATGACACATGGCTAACACACTGGTTGTGAAATCAAAAATGTCCATTCTTTTTTTATGCCCACCTTAATTTCAAGTTGTTAACAACTACAAACATTTGTAGTGTATTACAGAATCTCATTCATATAAGAACTGATAAACATTCTTTATGGTAATCCTGAACATAAATAAAACATAATGATTTAATTTAATACATTTAGAGCACCTCTTGCTGTAATTATTTTGTGAGTAACCATGCAAAAATATAAGCAGAAAATATCCTCAATTCTAGGGGCATGCAGCATACTTTTTTTTTTTCGTTTTGTTTTTCATTTGATACGATTTTTCTTTTTCATCTTAAGTCCAGACTTTCAATTCTGGGGTTTTAAAAAAATTATTTAATAATGCATCAAATATATTCTCAATAGGAAAATAAGAAAACGCTCTGATAAAATCAATTACCTTCTGCATAGAATCCAAAATTTATGCTGCTTTACATGATGTAAGTTACTCAGAGCAGAAGTCAGTAATATATCAGTATTTATTGGCAACAAAACATTCACAGATGTACCTGTGCCTAAACGATTAAACAGTGACGATTACCATAATTAGCTCTTTCGGTATCTTAGAGTAGTATTATTTGCAACATGCAGCTATGCATATATAGCTACATACAGTTATAAATATATTTAACAGCATGCTTTCTAAGTAAATTAGATTTTTTTTTACCCTAATAGATGTCCTACAGACATATGGAATTTGTAAGATAATAGCAGGCAGAGATAGTTGGTAGAGATAGTAGGTAGAGATAATTGTTAGTGAATGTTGCACTTGCATGCAGAACATTAAGTATAAACAGAAGCACATTTATTTATAGATATATTGAATTCAAAGAGCAACATGAATTGTTCTGCATCAACAAGACTACCACAACTGTAAAAACATCTGTAAACTGATTTCTAAATGGCAAAATATAAATAATCAAACTCATGGAGTACATGGAGTACTTTAAACTTGTGTTCATTCTGTGGTTTTCGTGGGTTTTTGGTTGGTTGGTTTTTGAACCTCATGAGGATAATATAGGCTCACTTCTTGAGCTTGTGCAGGTCTCTCTGGATGACATCCTGTCCCTCAAGCATGTGAACTGTACCACTCAGCTTAATGTCATCTGCAAATTTTGTGAGGGTGCAGTCAATCCCACTATGTCACTGCTGAAGACATTATACAGTACTATTCCCAATATGGACTCTTGAGGAACTCCTCTCATCACTGATCTCAATTTGAACATTTAGCTCTTTGGGTGCAACCAGACCATTTGGTGAACAGTCCATCTATCAAAGCCATACCTCTCCAATTTAGAGAGAAGGCTGTTGTGGGGTGGGGGGCCTAAATGGTATTTGCCCTTGATAGGCCAAGGGGAACAACTGGAACAGGCTGCCCAAGAGAGTTGTGGCCTCTCTTTGGAGATACTCAAAACCTGCCTGGACATGTTCCTGTGTGATCTACGTGATCCTGCTCTGGCAGGGAGCTTGGACTAGTATCTTTTGAGGTCCCTTCCAGCCCCTGACATTCATAGAATCATAGAATCA
>VWZE01012629.1:1378-11440 GCA_013396675.1 Eubucco bourcierii
TTCATTTGTGGTTTTTCCAGAAAAAAAAAAAAAAAAACAACAAAAAATGGAGAGCAAAAAGAGACCTGTTCAGAGACCTGGTGAATTAAATGTAGGTTCATGCTTTTGGAGAGTATCTATAGTATAAATTAAGGTTGTTTTCCATAAACAGACTTTGCTGTATACATGAGTGTGAGTACATGAATTTAAGTATAAGGTGTATATAGGTATAATATAAAGACTATAGGTGTATATAGGTATAATATATACATGTGTATATGGATATAATCATAGAATCACAGAATGGTAGGGTTGGAAGTGACCTCAAGGATCATCCAATTCCAACCCCCTGCCATAGGCAGGGACACCTCCCACTAGTACAGCTCACTCAAGGCCTCCTCCAACCTGGCCTTCAACACCTCCAGGGAGGGAGCAGCCACAACCTCCCTGGGCAGCCTGTTCCAGTGTCTCACCAACCTCACTGGAAAGAACTTCCTCCTGACATCCAGTCTAAATCTCCCCTCTACCAGTTTAAACCCATTGCCCCTTGTCCTGTCATTACAAGACCTTGTAAATAATCCCTCCCCAGTCTTCCTGTAGGCCCCCTTCAGATACTGGAAGGCTACTCTAAGGTCTCCTGGAAACCTTCTCTTCTCCAGGCTGCAGAGCCCCAACTCTCTCAGGCTGTACTCATAGGAGAGCTGCTCCAGGTATATAATATACAGGGGTTTTTATATATATATATATATATATATATATATATACACACATGCATGCCTTACATATATAGGTGTATATAAGGAATTTAAGTACAAGTATAAGCAGACCTAAATCTGTATACTGCTTTTGACTTGAGATGGAGTTGATTATGTTTGAATTCAGCTGAAAAAAAGGGTTGAGTGCACAACAACAATAGAGGAAGAAGAGAATTCCTCCATGAACTCAACTGAAGTTTGTTCAAATTCAAAAGTGATGCACGTAGCTACAATTAATTTTGGTTGAAATGGCATCAAATTCACCATTTCTTTCTCTGTCTCATGGAAGAGTGTTGCAGGATTTTAAAGCATATTCACTTCCTATTCCTATTAATATACTGCAGTGCAATTTATGCCAAGGTTTATACAAGGAAAAAAGGGGAAACCTGTCCCACTTATTTAACCCCATCAGAAGACAACTCAGTTACTCAGTTAAGTTAACAATGAGATGAGAGGTTGATATGAAAACAATTTAAACAGGCTTTCTAAATGAGTTCTGCTATTAAAAAAATCTATTTTACCTTCTAACGGGGCTCATTCAAGATCCTTCTGCTGTTCAGAACTATCTGAACTATGTCTTTGCTCTATCTGAACTGTATGACAGAGTCACAAAATGGTAGGAGTTAGAAGAGACCTCTGAAAAACATGTAGAGTGGGATCACCTAGAGCAAATCGCACAAGAACACATACACATGGGTTTTCAATGTCTCCAGAGAAAAAGACTCCACAACCTCTCTGGCCAGCCTGTCCCAGTGCTCTGCCACCCTCAAAGTGAATAATTTTTTCCTCATTTTTTACATGGAACCTCCTGTGTTCCAGTTTGTGTCCATTACTGGACACCACAGAGAAGAATCTGACTCCATTCTCCTGACACTTGCCCTTTAGATATTTCTAAACATTAATGAGATCTCACACACACACACACCCGCACACCTCAGTGTCCTCCAGACTAAACAGCCTCAGCCTTTCCTCATAAGGCAGATGTTCCTGTCCCCTAATCATCTTAGTGGCTCTGATGGACTCCATTTAATAGTTCCTTGTCTGTCATCACAGGATCTCAGGATGTTAGGGGTTGGAAGGTTCAACACCCCCTGCCGGAGCAGAATCATAATCTAGTGTAGGTCACACAGGAACACATCCAGACAGGGCTTGAAATTCTCCAGAGAAGGAGACTCCATAACCTCCTGAACTGGGGAGCCCAGAACTAGATGCAGTACTTCAGTATCTTTAGTACTTCAACTTTTAAAAACACCATCGGTATAGACAGAAGTTACTGTATGCAAAGAGATGATTTATTTTTATTGCAGAATAAGTGAACAAAAAATTATGATCAACATTTATCAAAATCACAGAACATTAAGGTTAGAAGCGACCTCCAGACATCATTGAGTCCAACTCCCTGCCACGGCAGCATCACCTAGGGTAGTTTGCACAGGAATGCATCCAGGTAGGTTTCGTAAGTCTCCAGAGAAGGAGACTAAAATAGTGTAGGCAAAGTGGTAGCTTGGGAGCAGATTTAAACTGTCAGACAAATTTGTAATTGCTCAAGAGGACTTTTCACAGTAAGAAGGAAGATCTAGAGGAAAAAGTCTCCATGAGGTAACTGCCCTGCACATACTTCTTTATCGAGTATTTAGGTTAAATATGAGCAAAATTAATTTCTACCAGCTTTGTAACGTGCACAACATTTTGTTTATCTTTTAGGCTGAAGAGTCAGACGTGTGCCATGATGCACCTGCAGCCCGTGGATTGCTGGCTGTGGTTGTAGTATCTCAGCTGCCCAGGGATGCTGCCATTGAATGGCACGTCACTGCAGCGGTCGATGAGCCACTCCAGAGAAAACACTTCACAGCAAAGGTGATGTCAGAGGGCTTCCAAATCGACTGTGAGTCCGTGGAGTCTGCCTCTGCATCTTGTGCAGCAGTCTCTGTACGCCTGAGCTTTGTTTCACCATCCACTTCTCAGCCTGATTTAGAGGGACTTCTTCATGATGTAGTTGCTGTCTTTAGAGAAGCTGTTGAGAAACTTTCAGAAGACTGCAGCGCAAGTCCTTTGGCTCTCAGAACTTTCTTCAAGGAGGATGTCTTTGATGCTAAAGCACTACAGACAGGTAAGACTTACGATGACAGAATCCAGTTGTGGATACTAAGTGTAAGGTGATTTTTGTTTATTTCTATATGTGGTGTCATTGGAAGAAGGCATTTTAGAAGTGTCTTTCAACGAGAGGTGTCCAGGAAGGCCAACAACATCATGGCCTGCATTAGGAACAGAGTGGCAAGCAGGATGAGGGAAGTGACCATCACAGGTTGCCCAGGGAGGTTGTGGCTGCTCCCTCCCTCCAGGTGTTCAAGACCAGGTTAGATGAGGCCTCGAGTGACCTGTTCTAGTGGGAGATGTCCCTGCCTACAGCAGGGGGTTGGAACTAGATGATCTTTGAGGTCCCTTCCAACCTTACCATTCTGTGACCATCTCCCTGTACTCAGCATTGGTGAGGCCACATCTCAAATGCTAGCTTCAGTTTTGGGCTCCTCACTACCAAAAGACACTGAGGTGCTGGAGCATGTCTGAAGAAAGACTAGTGAAGGGTTTAGAGCACAAATGATAGGATGAGAGGAAACAGCTTCCTGTTGCACCAGAAAAGATTCAGATTGAATATTAGGTAAACTTTCTCATCAAAAGGGTTGCCAAGCATTGGAACAGACTTCCCAGGGAAGGTTTTGAGTCACCATCAAAAGAAGGTATTTAAAAGACTTGTAGATGTGGTGCAGAGGGAAACATGGTTTAGTGGTGAACTTGGCCTTGCTGGGTTAACAGTTGGACTTGGTGATCTTACAGGATTTTTCCATCTTAAATGATTCTGGCCTGTAATGATAGGATGAGGAGCAATGGTCTGAAATTAGGGAAGAGGAGAATTAGATTGGATGTTAGGAACAAGTGTTTTAGTGTTGAGGGTGGTGGAACACTGCAACAGGCTGCCCAGGGAGGTAGTTGAGGTCCCTGGAGATATTCAAGGTGAAGCTTGACAGGGCTCTGGGCAACCTGATCTAGTGAAGGATGTCCCTGCTGACTGCAGGGGGCTTGGACTGGATGACCTTTGGAGGTCCCTTCCAACCCAGACCATCCTATGACTGTGTGGTTTTATGATTAAGATATGTTTTTCCCTTTTCTGGTTACCAAGTATGCTTCTCAGATAGAAATGCTTTATTCATGTTGATTTTGAAGTCCAAGCAGGACAAAGCCCTGTGTAACTTGTTCTGACCTCACAGCTGACCTGACTTGGAGCTGAAGGTTGGATTAGACAGCCTTGCTCCAATCTGAATTGTTCTGCAATTCCATGAAAGGGAAATTGCTGAGAAATGCAGTTACCTCGGAGTCAAGCAGAAGGAAAATGAATCCTTTGCACCAAAGTCTGTGAACACCTGCCCATTTGGTGGCCCACTTTGGTCATGAGTTAGGACTGAATCACAGAATCACAGAATTAACCAGGATGGAAAAGACCTCTAGGATCATAGAGTCCAACCTATCACCTAACCCTTCTAATTAATGAAACCATGGCACTAAGTGCCTCATCCAGCCTCCTCTTAAACACCTCCAGGGATGGTGACTGCACCACCTCCCTGGGCAGCCCATTCCAATGAGCAGTCACTCTTTCATGTAGAATTTCTTCCTAACATCCAGCCTAAACCTGCCCTGACTGCACTTAAATAACCACATTCTGGGTGCTACCAGGCACTCTTTTCAGAAGAAACAATTACATATTAATGTTTTAGAACAGGGAAATGTTGTATCCTCTAGATTTGAGGATACCTGGTTTTGAACATGGGCTCATTTCTTGTCATTGTATTTGAGGATGCCTGGTTTTGAACATGGGCTCATTTCTTATCACTTTATTGAAACAGAACTTGCTAACCAAACAAATTTCCTTCTTTTTCCTCAATGTTTATTTTTCCTGGATCTCATTCCCTTACCAAGAGAATACAGAACAAAATAAGGTTTCAGCTATCATTAATTTCTTATGTTGTACATCTGTATCTTGGGCTATGCTCAATTTGGGACAGCTAACAACATGCAAAAGCACAAAAGCTTATTTCATCTGTCAGACCTACAAAACTGGTAGACCATACTGCTATTGAAATCAGGAAGAGCTTTGTTATCAGTTTGAGCAGCAGCAAAATCAGATCCTCAGTCTATATTTATCTCAAACAAGCATGCACTTTAAAAGTCCTTGCAGACCACAACTGATCCATATTAATTAGCTGACATAAATGTTAGCCCTCAAATACTCCACTGTCCCATTTTTTTTTTCCTTAACCTGCAGCAGTTTTTGAAGAAAATTCAACTTGACATTGTTTAATAGATTTAAAGTACAAGAATTGAAAGCTATAAAAATGTGGCATAGAATAAGCATATTTAATCCAGGAAGCAAGGAGTGAACATATAGTCTGACAGAATGTTGTTGTTTTTACTACATCTTGTTTAAGAGCTAAAAAGGAAACCTGATAAAACATATTCCTGGCATGAGGATGAACGTTACCATTTTGCCTGCTCTCTTTCTGATGTTTCTCAGGCCATAGAGTAATGACTTCCAAATAAATTTGGTTTTCTTTACTAAATATAATGCTCAGTATAAATTGTGTCTATAAAAATTTGATTTGATTCCGTTCCATTCGTGTTATGAATTGTTTCAAATGAGTGCAGAGCAGATTTAGAGAGGATTTTAGGAACAAGTTCTGCACCATGAGGGTGGTGGAAGACTGGAATAGGTTGCCCAGGAAGGTAGTTGAGGCCACATCCCTGGAGATAATCAAGGTGAGGCTCAAGAAGGCTCTGAGCAACCTGATCTCTGCTGAGTGCAGAGAAGTTGGACTAGATGACCTGTGAAAGTCCCTTCCAAACCATTCTGTGATTCAGTATTATACTATCAATGGCACAGGCACAGGAAGATTTGTTGTGATTGTCATCTGTTCGTTCTGGTTGTGTTCAGATTTCTGCACTGTCATAATAATTCCTGTCATTATAGCAATTTTATCATTATCTCCACTGCTAAGAAATCCATTCTTCAAAGTCTGTAGAATGTAAAGAATACATGATCACTAATTCATTGATGAGGAATTTTAAAATACCTTCTACTTCAGAAACATTTCCAGAAGATAGATGTAAAGGAAAGAAGAAATAGTCTACATATATGAAAATAATTTCTTGAAATAGCTGTTCCTCAAGTGTCTTTTATTGCTAGTTTCAACCTGATACAAGATACTATTTCTGATTCAAAATCATAAACTTGCAAAGCACAGTAAAGTGGCAGAATCCCCTCTCTCCACCTCTGGCCACGTTGCTTTTGATGCAACCCAGGATGCCATTGGCCTTCTGGTCTGCAAGTGCACACTGCCTGTCCAGCCTCTTATCCACCAGCAGCCCTAAGTCCTTTCCTGCAGGGCTGCTTTCTTTCACCTCATTCCCCAGGCTGTAATGATAAAGAGGATTGTTCTGATCCAGGTGCCTTTGTTGAACCTCATGAAGTTCACCTAGAGTCACCTCTCCAGCTTGTCCTGGTGCCTCTGGATGCCATGCTGTCCCTCTGGCATATCCACAGCACCACTCAACTTGGTGCTGTCTGCAAACTTGCTGATGGTGCCTCAATTCCACTGTCTAGAGCAGTGATAAAAATTTAAACTCTGCAGGTCCCAGTATGGACCCCTGAAGGTGTGGTAGATCCACTCAATGCTGTGTTCTTTGGCCCAGTTTTTTACAAGATTGTTCTTGAAACGAGTTCCATTGTCTAATTTGATTCTCTCTGGAGTTCCATGTCTTTCCAAATCAATCACTAAAATATTCCAGTTAGCCTCAAACCAGCACAGAAGGACACCACTTGTCACTGCTTTCCATCTGGACTTCAAGCCATTGAGCACCACCCTCTGGATGCGACCATCCAGCCAGTTCCTTATCCACTGAACAGTCCTCCTGTCCAATCCATATCTCTCCAGCTTGGCCAGTAGGGTGTTGTAGGGGACCATGGCAAAGGCCTTGCAGAAGTCCACATGGATGGCACTCATAAGTCATCCCTTTTCTACTGATGTAGTCACTCCATCACAGAAGGTTGCTAGGCTCATCTGGCAGTATTTGCCCTCGGTGAAGCCACGCTGGCTGTCCTGGATCACATCCCTGGCCTCCACCTGCCTTATCAGATGTTTCTTTTGAATCCTGTGACATTTTAACCTGCCTGTAACACTAGCCCAAGGTGTTGAAGACTGTTAAATTCTCTTGACCAGTTTCTCACATCATGTTCTTATTTTCCTCTTGAGCCTTAAGTGTTCCTGATATTTCATCTATAATGGCCCAGTCCTAAATCTAGATTCAGAAGGGGAAAAAAAAGAGAACTAAAACCAAAAAAAGCATGTTTTACATTACCTAGAAGTTGAATTCATTACCTGAATCATTTCAGAACATAAAGATAATATCTTTAGGCAAGCTAAGACCATGTTCTTCTTACAGAATGCAGGAATCTCAATGTGGCAAGTCACCACACCAGGTGGTACAGTACTACATTCCAAATTAGCACCAGGCTCTTGTCAGCTCTGAATGTGGCCAAAATTTGCTCAGAGTTGTCCTTTTAGACTTGGCTTAAGATATTTTGAGTATTTGGCTGTCTCTGTGCTGAATCCTACTGCTTCCAATGGTTCCTTCCCATTGCAGAGCATGTCTAGGTGTAAGTATCAGAATTTACTTCTAGTGCTGTTCAGATATTCTTTCAAACACAGAACAGCATTTTGCTGGGACCCAGGGTAAAGCAGTAATGTAGTGATCTTGACTTGAAAATCTGCATAGCTTATACATGGACTTGTAAAAAAGCTTGTTTCCTTAACATGGCTGTCAGAACACAAATGCCGTTGAGAGAGAAGCTTTCCAGTTGCTATTTACTCACCTCCCCAGCTCAGGTGGTGCTGGTTGGCGGCCATTTGTGTGATGATCTGTTAGTGACATGTTTGATCTCAGGCATTGTTACTCCTACAAGGAGGTCTGTCCTTTTGGAGTCTTCAGCCAGCATCAGAGGTGTTGTCTGCTGAGGAAAGATAATATTAATAACATAGTAGGGGATGCTAGACACTGGTGCACAAATCTTCTTCATCTGAAACACACCAGATGTGGGTCTGTAATGGAAGAGCAGAAACCAAGAGAGATGGTGTCATGGTAGGCCTAAGCAGGCCAAAATAGGCTTATACATATTCTGGCTTGCTCAGGCATGTTTTTCTGCTCTCCCTCCTTCTGTTTTGGGGAGAAGCAACCGCAGGAAAGAGGACAAAGAACCTGGAGCCACTGAGTCTAAGGACTCTGGCTTGCCCAGACTTGTTTTGCATCCTGTGGTAAACAAGGTACACACACTCAGCTTGTGAATGCCTTGTGCAAGGCCTGTGTTCTGCCCTAAAAAGGGTAAAGCAAGCCTATGGCTTCACCTAATGTGGTCAAGCTTGACTAACTGCCATTCTGATGGGCTATTCTGTGTCCAAAGGTTCATTAGTCTCAGGCTGAACTGATAAAAGGAGAAGAGCAGGTGACAGACACATTGTGCTCTGCCGTTGTATTTGTGCTTGCTTAATGCTTGCTACTGCCTTGTTGTATCTTGAGCTGCCTGGAAACTCCACCACTTCGAGTTTAGCAGGAACAGGCTCTAAATGCCTCCACGCGATTGGCCTGCACAGCCAGTGGGACATTGTGCTAAGACTGCACAAGACATCCTGCCTACACCTGAGAGCCTCCTGCCAAGAAGTCCTGCAGATACACAGATCATCCATAGATATTAGGACCAGGTCAGAGATCTGTATCCTTTCCCCAGCAGTCTGTGAAGCCTGGGAAGAATCACAAGTCTCAGGAGATGACAAAATAGTAACAGAACTCCCTGAAAGCATTTTGGGTACTGTCTGAAGCTGTAGCCAGCCCCGTGAGTCAGGAGATATTTTGTGAGTAAATACATAAAGCCTCTTGTAATTCACCATTGCCTTCTGCCATAAGCAGGAAGGAGCTTCTTGAGTCCACCTAGTGGGCAAGCGGTGTATTGACTGCAAGCAGTACATTGACTGCAGGAACCTTCTCTTCCAGTTCAATTGAGTTCAATTAATGTTATATATTATTGCTACTTATTTCTAGATCCTATGTTATTACCTGTATAAAGTTTCCACGACCATGCAAAGAACAGATTATTATTAGAATTAGTGGATTCGTGGTTAGAATGTTTAATATTAATAAACAATATTAATATTTGAAAATCATACCTGGCATTAATTAATTACTCCTCCATAACAGATGGTTGAGGAGATAACTGTTGCCAGTCTTAGTGGATTTCAGGTAGGCTTCCATCATTAGCAAATGATCTTCAGTAATTTTTGTGGGATCTTGCGATGGAATTTATTGTCTCCTCTAGCAAAGCATGGGAAAGAAATAAACTTATTTCTTTTCAGATTAGAGTTTAAAATCATTACAGCCAAAGGAGGAAATACTGCCACAGATCTTTTCAAATGATTCTCTGATTAGATGAGTGGGTTTTGATGGGAGGAAAAAAAATACTATTTATTTAAAATAATCTTCAGTCATTTTTGCAAGATCTTGAAATGCAATCGATTGCCTCCTCTGGAAAAGCATGGGAAAGAGATCAAGGTAATTTGTTTCAAATTAGGATTTAACATCATTAGAATCAAAGCAGGAAATACTGGCACAGATCTTTTCAAGTGATTCTCTGATGAGATGGATAGAGTTTCTTTGTTGAAAAAAAATTATTATTTAACAGTCAGTGTTTTTTGTGGGATCTTGAAATGCAATTTATTGTCTCCTCTAGAAAAGCTTGGGGAGGAAATAAAGGTAATTTATTTCAGATTAGGATTTAAAATCACTGACATCTTTGTCAGTGACATGGACAGAGGAATCAGTGCACCCTCAGCAAGTTTGCAGATGACACCAAGCTGTGTGGCACAGTCGACTTGCTAGAGGGCAGGGATCCATCCAGAGGGACCTGGACAGGCTGGAGAGGTGGGCCCAGGCCAACCTCATGAAATTCAACAAGGTCAAGTGTAAGGTCCTGCACCTGGGTAGGCACAATCCCAAGCATAAATCCAGGCTGGGTGGTGAATGGCTGAGAGCAGCCCTGAGAAAAAGGACCTTGGAGTCTGGGTTGATGAAAAGCTCAACATGAGCCTGCAGTGTGCACATGCAGCCCAGACAGCAACCGAGTGCTGGGCTGCATCAAGAGCAGTGTGGGCAGCAGGGCAAGGGAGGGGATTCTGCCCCTTTACTCTGCTCTTGTCAGACCCCACCTGGAGTACTGTGTGCAGTTCTGGAG